>CAJQUW010010819.1:0-113642 GCA_907163375.1 Prostheceraeus crozeri
GGGAAGCTGTAGATTCCGCTAGGACTGTCCGATTCCAATTCTTTCAGGTGGGACATGAAATTTCAGATTTTCGTCTACAATTCATCTCGGGTATTTGACCAAATTTGACCATGATCGGTTACAATTAGGTGTGAGCTTGAAGCCTGCTATTGTCATAGGCTGTTGCGTTTCCACTGATTGCAAAATACATGTATGTGCTTGGAATGTCCCCTAGATAACAGAGATTCTATGGTAATAGCAGTTAATGATTTCAATGATTATCAGATATCTAGGCTGTCAATCTCATTCGAGCTTACTGCATTGTCGTCGTCATAGCGATAGCATAGATAGCTTACTAATACGGGTGTATGTTCTAAGTATCAGTGACGAGTCATCTCATTTTCATTTCTGCATTGCAATGGGATCAGGAAAACAACTAACTGACGCACAGAGAGGCGCGATTGTGGAGCTGAAAAGAGCAGGACTCAGCCACAAGATGATTTGCATACAGCTGACAGTTTCAAAATCAGCTGTATCAAAGATTTTGAAACGATACAACATGAAGGAAATTTCTCAGTTCGTAGCCGTTGCGGTCGACCTTCCAAGGTATCCAAACATACAAAGAGACGAATGAAGAAGTTCATATCGGCAGATCCTTTCCTAACTTATAATGATCTCATAAGAGAATTATCTCATCTACCGGTGTGTGTCTACGGAAACAGTTTCTCGTGTTTTGCGGAAAGACTTTAACTTATGGGCTCGCAAAGTTCAGCGGAAACCTCTAATGACGAAAACCCATTTGCAGAAAAGGAAAGAATTTTGTATGCGAACAAAAGATTGGACAGCTGACGATTGGGGTCACATCATGTGGTCAGATGAGTCTAACTTTTATTTATTTGATCAATCAAGGTGGCGTGTCCGAAGACCAAGACAATCTGATCGCCGTCGATCATCGGTTTACCCAACCAACGGTGAAGCATCCTCCGCACATGATGGTATGGGCTTGTTTTTCCGCCACTGGAAGAAGAGGTTTGGCTATCTTACCTCAGAATGTCAATATGGATTCATCAAGATATTTAGAAACTCTAGAGTCTCATCTCCTTCCGTTCATGACGATCCGAGACGCAAGCATTTTCATGCAAGACGGCGCACCGTGCCATAGATCAAAGAAAGTCACAGAATGGCTTTCAAATCATGCTATCCAGACTCTGAAGTGGCCACCGAATTCACCCGACCTAAATCCCATTGAAAATTTATGGTGCATAATGAAAAGAAAAATCAACAAATTGAAGATGACCTCCATCATGCAGTTGAAGCAAGCAATAATTCATCTGTGGACCCAACAAACTGATCCAATGTTGTGCAACAGACTTGTGGCATCAATGCCTTCAAGAATTCAAGCAGTGATGAAGAATATGTACTATCCATCAAAATACTGATGTAAGTAGCCTGCCACGATAATATAATATAATAAAGACATTCATAGTCACTTCAGAAATACATGTAAATTTTCTATTACTTTGTATAGTTTTGATTTAACAAAATTATTGCTTTTGGGTATGGGGTTTCCAAACTTATGACAGGTACTGTATACCCGACATCGAAACTTTCGCTTTACGAGGGAACCACTGCCTGCCACGACGCTTCCACTCTCCTGAATAGAGTCATTGGCCCGATCTGCGTCAAGAGGCTTTTCTTCGGATCTAGATCAAATCCCCCCTCAACAGTTGAGGCACCACTTCCATCATTGTTCTCCAAAACATGACTCAACTAAAAGCGCCATTCAACAGGATGTGTCCGAATCAGACTATCTACCACATCCCTGTGTCGCTCGGCCGATTTCACAAGTGCCGAAGAGACCTTGCTGTCATGTACAATCGCGTTTGCAAGCAGTTGTTCCATCAACTGAAACATTTTCAATAGCTTCAATCTGGGAACCACAACATACATGTACATCTAACTGACGCGGAAAGAAGCTTCGTAGCTGCCACTATACTTCCGCTATGAAATACATAGCAATGTGAGGTACGTATCAAAGCTGATTCTTGTCTCACAATATCCCACTTTTACAACATTTGAAACATAAATCAATACATACGTAATATAAAGACTGGATGGATGAGGGATCAAATATGTCAAGGCTCCTTTATGATACTTCCAATATTCTGTATTCGCGCTTGCATTATGAAAAACACTTCCTAATTAATGTCAACATTACCTTTTTCAGTCATGAGCACGTCAACTGTTGAATTTCAAACGGCTTTCGAGGACGAAACGCTTCCTCGACCAAAACGTCTATCATCTGCCCATCTCCGTCCAAGATGTGGACGCTCTCGTCGCAACCGCACTCAACGTCCGGAAGCTCATAAACATGGGTGTGCTGCATCGACCCAAATATCCGATCATACACCAATCCAATCAATTTTCATTGATGATTACAACTTCTGCACCCCGGGACTCTACTATACCCGACATCGAAACTTTCGCTTTACGAGGGAACCACTGCTTGCCACGACGCTTCCACTCTCCTGAATAGAGTCATTGGCCGATCTGCGTCAAGAGGCTTTTCTTCGGATCTAGATCAAATCCCCCCTCAACAGTTGAGGCACCACTTCCATCATTGTTCTCCAAAACATGACTCAACTAAAAGCGCCATTCAACAGGATGTGTCCGAATCAGACTATCTACCACATCCCCGTGTCGCTCGGCCGATTTCACAAGTGCCGAAGAGACCTTGGTCATGTACAATCGCGTTAAATGTGCAAGCAGTTGTTCCATCAACTGAACATTTTCAATAGCTTCAATCTGGGAACCACAACATACATGTACATCTAAAAAACACTGACGCGGAAAGAAGCTTCGTAGCTGCCACTATACTTCCGCTATGAAATACATAGCAATGTGAAGTACGTATCAAAAGCTGATTCTTGTCTCACAATATCCCACTTTTACAACATTTGAAACATAAATCAATACATACGTAATATAAAGAATGGATTGAGGGATCAAATATGTCAAGGCTCCTTTATGATACTTCCAATATTCTGTATTCGCGCTTGCATTATGAAACACTTCCTAATTAATGTCCAACATTACCTTTTTCAGTCATGAGCACGTCAACTGTTGAATTTCAAACGGCTTTCGAGGACGAAACGCTTCCTCGACCAAAACGTCTATCATCCTGCCCATCTCCGTCCAAGATGTGGACGCTCTCGTCGCAACCGCACTCAACGTCCGGAAGCTCATAAACATGGGTGTGCTGCATCGACCCAAATATCCGATCATACACCAATCCAATCAATTTTCATTGATGATTACAACTTCTGCACCCGGGACTCTACTATACCCGACATCGAAACTTTCGCTTTACGAGGGAACCACTGCTTGCCACGAACGCTTCCCACTCTCCTGAATAGAGTCATTGGCCCGATCTGCGTCAAGAGGCTTTTCTTCGATCTAGATCAAATCCCCCCTCAACAGTTGAGGCACCACTTCCATCATTGTTCTCCAAAACATGACTCAACTAAAAGGCGCCATTCAACAGGATGTGTCCGAATCAGACTATCTACCACATCCCGTGTCGCTCGGCCGATTTCACAAGTGCCGAAGAGACCTTGCTGTCATGTACAATCGCGTTTGCAAGCAGTTGTTCCATCAACTGAAACATTTTCAATAGCTTCAATCTGGGAACCACAACATACATGTACATCTAACTGACGCGGAAAGAAGCTTCGTAGCTGCCACTATACTTCCGCTATGAAATACATAGCAATGTGAGGTACGTATCAAAACTGATTCTTGTCTCACAATATCCCACTTTTACAACATTTGAAACATAAATCAATACCTCCGTAATATAAAGACTGGATTGAGGATCAAAATATGTCAAGGCTCCTTTATGATACTTCCAATATTCTGTATTCGCGCTTGCATTATGAAACACTTCCTAATTAATGTCCAACATTACCTTTTTCAGTCATGAGCACGTCAACTGTTGAATTTCAAACGGCTTTCGACGACGAAACGCTTCCTCGACCAAAACGTCTATCATCCTGCCCATCTCCGTCCAAGATGTGGACGCTCTCGTCGCAACCGCACTCAACGTCCGGAAGCTCATAAACATGGGTGTGCTGCATCGACCCAAACATCCGATCATACACCTATCCAATCAATTTTCATTGATGATTACAACTTCTGCACCCGGGACTCTACTATACCCGACATCGAAACTTTCGCTTTACGAGGGAACCACTGCCTGCCACGACGCTTCCACTCTCCTGAATAGAGTCATTGGCCCGATCTGCGTCAAGAGGCTTTTCTTCGGATCTAGATCAAATCCCCCCTCAACAGTTTGAGGCACCACTTCCATCATTGTTCTCCAAAACATGACTCAACTAAAAGCGCCATTCAACAGATGTGTCCGAATCAGACTATCTACCACATCCCCGTGTCGCTCGGCCGATTTCACAAGTGCCGAAGAAACCTTGCTGTCATGTACAATCGCGTTTGCAAGCAGTTGTTCCATCAACTGAAACATTTTCAATAGCTTCAATCTGGGAACCACAACATACATGTACATCTAACTGACGCGGAAAGAAGCTTCGTAGCTGCCACTATACTTCCGCTATGAAATACATAGCAATGTGAGGTACGTATCAAAACTGTTTCTTGTCTCACAATATCCCACTTTTACAACATTTGAAACATAAATCAATACATACGTAATATAAAGATTGGATTGAGGGATCAAATATGTCAAGGCTCCTTTATGATACTTCCAATATTCTGTATTCGCGCTTGCATTATAAAACACTATCTTTTTTAGTCATGAGCACGTCAACTGTTGAATTTCAAACGGCGTTCGAGGACGAAACGCTTCCTCGACCAAAACGTCTATCATCCTGCCCATCTCCGTCCAAGATGTGGACGCTCTCGTCGCAACCGCACTCAACGTCCGGAAGCTCATAAACATGGGTGTGCTGCATCGACCCAAATATCCGATCATACACCAATCCAATCAATTTTCATTGATGATTACAACTTCTGCACCCGGGACACAACTGTACCCGACATCGAAACTTTCGCTTTACGAGGGAACCACTGCCTGCCACGACGCTTCCACTCTCTGAATAGAGTCATTGGCCCGATCTGCGTCAAGAGGCTTTTCTTCGGATCTAGATCAAATCCCCCCTCAACAGTTGAGGCACCACTTCCATCATTGTTCTCCAAAACATGACTCAACTAAAAGCGCCATTCAACAGGATGTGTCCGAATCAGACTATCTACCACATCCCTGTGTCACTCTGGCCGATTTCACAAGTGCCGAAGAAACCTTGCTGTCATGTACAAATCGCGTTTGCAAGCAGTTGTTCCATCAACTGAAACATTTTCAATAGCTTCAATCTGGGAACCACAACATACATGTACATCTAACTGACGCGGAAAGAAGCTTCGTAGCTGCCACTATACTTCCGCTATGAAATACATAGCAATGTGAGGTACGTATCAAAACTGATTCTTGTCTCACAATATCCCACTTTTACAACATTTGAAACATAAATCAATACATACGTAATATAAAGAGTGGATTGAGGGATCAAATATGTCAAGGCTCCTTTATGATACTTCCAATATTCTGTATTCGCGCTTGCATTATGAAACACTTCCTAATTAATGTCCAACATTACCTTTTTCAGTCATGAGCACGTCAACTGTTGAATTTCAAACGGCTTTCGAGACGAAACGCTTCCTCGACCAAAACGTCTATCATCTGCCCATCTCCGTCCAAGATGTGGACGCTCTCGTCGCAACCGCACTCAACGTCCGGAAGCTCATAAACATGGTGTGCTGCATCGACCCAAATACCGATCATACACCAATCCAATCAATTTTCATTGATGATTACAACTTCTGCACCCGGGACTCTACTATACCCGACATCGAAACTTTCGCTTTACGAGGGAACCACTGCTTGCCACGACGCTTCCACTCTCCTGAATAGAGTCATTGGCCCGATCTGCGTCAAGAGGCTTTTCTTCGGATCTAGATCAAATCCCCCCTCAACAGTTGAGGCACCACTTCCATCATTGTTCTCCAAAACATGACTCAACTAAAAGCGCCATTCAACAGGATGTGTCCGAATCAGACTATCTACCACATCCCCGTGTCGCTCGGCCGATTTCACAAGTGCCGAAGAAACCTTGCTGTCATGTACAATCGCGTTTGCAAGCAGTTGTTCCATCAACTGAAACATTTTCAATAGCTTCAATCTGGGAACCACAACATACATGTACATCTAACTGACGCGGAAAGAAGCTTCGTAGCTGCCACTATACTTCCGCTATGAAATACATAGCAATGTGAGGTACGTATCAAAACTGATTCTTGTCTCACAATATCCCACTTTTACAACATTTGAAACATAAATCAATACATACGTAATATAAAGATTGGATTGAGGGATCAAATATGTCAAGGCTCCTTTATGATACTTCCAATATTCTCTATTCGCGCTTGCATTATAAAACACTATCTTTTTTAGTCATGAGCACGTCAACTGTTGAATTTCAAACGGCTTTCGAGGACGAAACGCTTCCTCGACCAAAACGTCTATCATCCTGCCCATCTCCGTCCAAGATGTGGACGCTCTCGTCGCAACCGCACTCAACGTCCGGAAGCTCATAAACATGGGTGTGCTGCATCGACCCAAATATCCGATCATACACCAATCCAATCAATTTTCATTGATGATTACAACTTCTGCACCCGGGACACAACTGTACCCGACATCGAAACTTTCGCTTTACGAGGGAACCACTGCCTGCCACGACGCTTCCACTCTCCTGAATAGAGTCATTGGCCCGATCTGCGTCAAGAGGCTTTTCTTCGGATCTAGATCAAATCCCCCCTCAACAGTTGAGGCACCACTTCCATCATTGTTCTCCAAAACATGACTCAACTAAAATCGCCATTCAACAGATGTGTCCGAATCAGACTATCTACCAATCCTGTGTCACTCGGCCGATTTCACAAGTGCCGAAGAAACCTTGCTGTCATGTACAATCGCGTTTGCAAGCAGTTGTTCCATCAACTGAAACATTTTCAATAGCTTCAATCTGGGAACCACAACATACATGTACATCTAACTGACGCGGAAAGAAGCTTCGTAGCTGCCACTATACTTCCGCTATGAAATACATAGCAATGTGAGGTACGTATCAAAGCTGATTCTTGTCTCACAATATCCCACTTTTACAACATTTGAAACATAAATCAATACATACGTAATATAAAGAATGGATTGAGGGATCAAATATGTCAAGGCTCCTTTATGATACTTCCAATATTCTGTATTCGCGCTTGCATTATGAAACACTTCCTAATTAATGTCCAACATTACCTTTTTCAGTCATGAGCACGTCAACTGTTGAATTTCAAACGGCTTTCGACGACGAAACGCTTCCTCGACCAAAACGTCTATCATCCTGCCCATCTCCGTCCAAGATGTGGACGCTCTCGTCGCAACCGCACTCAACGTCCGGAAGCTCATAAACATGGGTGTGCTGCATCGACCCAAATATCCGATCATACACCAATCCAATCAATTTTCATTGATGATTACAACTTCTGCACCCGGGACTCTACTATACCCGACATCGAAACTTTCGCTTTACGAGGGAACCACTGCTTGCCACGACGCTTCCACTCTCCTGAATAGAGTCATTGGCCCGATCTGCGTCAAGAGGCTTTTCTTCGGATCTAGATCAAATCCCCCTCAACAGTTGAGGCACCACTTCCATCATTGTTCTCCAAAACATGACTCATCTAAAAGCGCCATTCAACAGGATGTGTCCGAATCAGACTATCTACCACATCCCGTGTCGCTCGGCCGATTTCACAAGTGCCGAAGAAACCTTGCTGTCATGTACAATCGCGTTTGCAAGCAGTTGTTCCATCAACTGAAACATTTTCAATAGCTTCAATCTGGGAACCACAACATACATGTACATCTAACTGACGCGGAAAGAAGCTTCGTAGCTGCCACTATACTTCCGCTATGAAATACATAGCAATGTGAGGTACGTATCAAAACTGATTCTTGTCTCACAATATCCCACTTTTACAACATTTGAAACATAAATCAATACATACGTAATATAAAGATTGGATTGAGGGATCAAATATGTCAAGGCTCCTTTATGATACTTCCAATATTCTGTATTCGCGCTTGCATTATGAAACACTTCCTAATTAATGTCCAACATTACCTTTTTCAGTCATGAGCACGTCAACTGTTGAATTTCAAACGCCTTTCGACGACGAAACGCTTCCTCGACCAAAACGTCTATCATCCTGCCCATCTCCGTCCAAGATGTGGACGCTCTCGTCGCAACCGCACTCAACGTCCGGAAGCTCATAAACATGGGTGTGCTGCATCGACCCAAATATCCGATCATACACCAATCCAATCAATTTTCATTGATGATTACAACTTCTGCACCCGGGACTCTACTATACCCGACATCGAAACTTTCGCTTTACGAGGGAACCACTGCTTGCCACGACGCTTCCACTCTCCTGAATAGAGTCATTGGCCCGATCTGCGTCAAGAGGCTTTTCTTCGGATCTAGATCAAATCCCCCCTCAACAGTTGAGGCACCACTTCCATCATTGTTCTCCAAAACATGACTCAACTAAAAGCGCCATTCAACAGGATGTGTCCGAATCAGACTATCTACCACATCCCCGTGTCGCTCGGCCGATTTCACAAGTGCCGAAGAAACCTTGCTGTCATGTACAATCGCGTTTGCAAGCAGTTGTTCCATCAACTGAAACATTTTCAATAGCTTCAATCTGGGAACCACAACATACATGTACATCTAACTGACGCGGAAAGAAGCTTCGTAGCTGCCACTATACTTCCGCTATGAAATACATAGCAATGTGAGGTACGTATCAAAACTGATTCTTGTCTCACAATATCCCACTTTTACAACATTTGAAACATAAATCAATACATACGTAATATAAAGATTGGATTGAGGGATCAAATATGTCAAGGCTCCTTTATGATACTTCCAATATTCTCTATTCGCGCTTGCATTATAAAACACTATCTTTTTTAGTCATGAGCACGTCAACTGTTGAATTTCAAACGGCTTTCGAGGACGAAACGCTTCCTCGACCAAAACGTCTATCATCCTGCCCATCTCCGTCCAAGATGTGGACGCTCTCGTCGCAACCGCACTCAACGTCCGGAAGCTCATAAACATGGGTGTGCTGCATCGACCCAAATATCCGATCATACACCAATCCAATCAATTTTCATTGATGATTACAACTTCTGCACCCGGGACACAACTGTACCCGACATCGAAACTTTCGCTTTACGAGGGAACCACTGCCTGCCACGACGCTTCCACTCTCCTGAATAGAGTCATTGGCCCGATCTGCGTCAAGAGGCTTTTCTTCGGATCTAGATCAAATCCCCCCTCAACAGTTGAGGCACACTTCCATCATTGTTCTCCAAAACATGACTCAACTAAAAGCGCCATTCAACAGGATGTGTCCGAATCAGACTATCTACCACATCCTGTGTCACTCGGCCGATTTCACAAGTGCCGAAGAAACCTTGCTGTCATGTACAATCGCGTTTGCAAGCAGTTGTTCCATCAACTGAAACATTTTCAATAGCTTCAATCTGGGAACCACAACATACATGTACATCTAACTGACGCGGAAAGAAGCTTCGTAGCTGCCACTATACTTCCGCTATGAAATACATAGCAATGTGAGGTACGTATCAAAGCTGATTCTTGTCTCACAATATCCCACTTTTACAACATTTGAAACATAAATCAATACATACGTAATATAAAGAATGGATTGAGGGATCAAATATGTCAAGGCTCCTTTATGATACTTCCAATATTCTGTATTCGCGCTTGCATTATGAAACACTTCCTAATTAATGTCCAACATTACCTTTTTCAGTCATGAGCACGTCAACTGTTGAATTTCAAACGGCTTTCGACGACGAAAACGCTTCCTCGACCAAAACGTCTATCATCCTGCCCATCTCCGTCCAAGATGTGGACGCTCTCGTCGCAACCGCACTCAACGTCCGGAAGCTCATAAACATGGGTGTGCTGCATCGACCCAAATATCCGATCATACACCAATCCAATCAATTTTCATTGATGATTACAACTTCTGCACCCGGGACTCTACTATACCCGACATCGAAACTTTCGCTTTACGAGGGAACCACTGCTTGCCACGACGCTTCCACTCTCCTGAATAGAGTCATTGGCCCGATCTGCGTCAAGAGGCTTTTCTTCGGATCTAGATCAAATCCCCCCTCAACAGTTGAGGCACCACTTCCATCATTGTTCTCCAAAACATGACTCAACTAAAAGCGCCATTCAACAGGATGTGTCCGAATCAGACTATCTACCACATCCCCGTGTCGCTCGGCCGATTTCACAAGTGCCGAAGAAACCTTGCTGTCATGTACAATCGCGTTTGCAAGCAGTTGTTCCATCAACTGAAACATTTTCAATAGCTTCAATCTGGGAACCACAACATACATGTACATCTAACTGACGCGGAAAGAAGCTTCGTAGCTGCCACTATACTTCCGCTATGAAATACATAGCAATGTGAGGTACGTATCAAAACTGATTCTTGTCTCACAATATCCCACTTTTACAACATTTGAAACATAAATCAATACATACGTAATATAAAGATTGGATTGAGGGATCAAATATGTCAAGGCTCCTTTATGATACTTCCAATATTCTGTATTCGCGCTTGCATTATGAAACACTTCCTAATTAATGTCCAACATTACCTTTTTCAGTCATGAGCACGTCAACTGTTGAATTTCAAACGCCTTTCGACGACGAAACGCTTCCTCGACCAAAACGTCTATCATCCTGCCCATCTCCGTCCAAGATGTGGACGCTCTCGTCGCAACCGCACTCAACGTCCGGAAGCTCATAAACATGGGTGTGCTGCATCGACCCAAATATCCGATCATACACCAATCCAATCAATTTTCATTGATGATTACAACTTCTGCACCCGGGACTCTACTATACCCGACATCGAAACTTTCGCTTTACGAGGGAACCACTGCTTGCCACGACGCTTCCACTCTCCTGAATAGAGTCATTGGCCCGATCTGCGTCAAGAGGCTTTTCTTCGGATCTAGATCAAATCCCCCTCAACAGTTGAGGCACCACTTCCATCATTGTTCTCCAAAACATGACTCAACTAAAAGCGCCATTCAACAGGATGTGTCCGAATCAGACTATCTACCACATCCCCGTGTCGCTCGGCCGATTTCACAAGTGCCGAAGAAACCTTGCTGTCATGTACAATCGCGTTTGCAAGCAGTTGTTCCATCAACTGAAACATTTTCAATAGCTTCAATCTGGGAACCACAACATACATGTACATCTAACTGACGCGGAAAGAAGCTTCGTAGCTGCCACTATACTTCCGCTATGAAATACATAGCAATGTGAGGTACGTATCAAAACTGATTCTTGTCTCACAATATCCCACTTTTACAACATTTGAAACATAAATCAATACATACGTAATATAAAGATTGGATTGAGGGATCAAATATGTCAAGGCTCCTTTATGATACTTCCAATATTCTGTATTCGCGCTTGCATTATAAAACACTATCTTTTTTAGTCATGAGCACGTCAACTGTTGAATTTCAAACGGCTTTCGAGGACGAAACGCTTCCTCGACCAAAACGTCTATCATCCTGCCCATCTCCGTCCAAGATGTGGACGCTCTCGTCGCAACCGCACTCAACGTCCGGAAGCTCATAAACATGGGTGTGCTGCATCGACCCAAATATCCGATCATAAACCAATCCAATCAATTTTCATTGATGATTACAACTTCTGCACCCGGGACACAACTGTACCCGACATCGAAACTTTCGCTTTACGAGGGAACCACTGCCTGCCACGACGCTTCCACTCTCCTGAATAGAGTCATTGGCCCGATCTGCGTCAAGAGGCTTTTCTTCGGATCTAGATCAAATCCCCCCTCAACAGTTGAGGCACCACTTCCATCATTGTTCTCCAAAACATGACTCAACTAAAAGCGCCATTCAACAGGATGTGTCCGAATCAGACTATCTACCACATCCCCGTGTCGCTCGGCCGATTTCACAAGTGCCGAAGAAACCTTGCTGTCATGTACAATCGCGTTTGCAAGCAGTTGTTCCATCAACTGAAACATTTTCAATAGCTTCAATCTGGGAACCACAACATACATGTACATCTAACTGACGCGGAAAGAAGCTTCGTAGCTGCCACTATACTTCCGCTATGAAATACATAGCAATGTGAGGTACGTATCAAAACTGATTCTTGTCTCACAATATCCCACTTTTACAACATTTGAAACATAAATCAATACATACGTAATATAAAGATTGGATTGAGGGATCAAATATGTCAAGGCTCCTTTATGATACTTCCAATATTCTGTATTCGCGCTTGCATTATAAAACACTATCTTTTTTAGTCATGAGCACGTCAACTGTTGAATTTCAAACGGCTTTCGAGGACGAAACGCTTCCTCGACCAAAACGTCTATCATCCTGCCCATCTCCGTCCAAGATGTGGACGCTCTCGTCGCAACCGCACTCAACGTCCGGAAGCTCATAAACATGGGTGTGCTGCATCGACCCAAATATCCGATCATACACCAATCCAATCAATTTTCATTGATGATTACAACTTCTGCACCCGGGACACAACTGTACCCGACATCGAAACTTTCGCTTTACGAGGGAACCACTGCCTGCCACGACGCTTCCACTCTCCTGAATAGAGTCATTGGCCCGATCTGCGTCAAGAGGCTTTTCTTCGGATCTAGATCAAATCCCCCCCTCAACAGTTGAGGCACCACTTCCATCATTGTTCTCCAAAACATGACTCAACTAAAAGCGCCATTCAACAGGATGTGTCCGAATCAGACTATCTACCACATCCCCGTGTCGCTCGGCCGATTTCACAAGTGCCGAAGAAACCTTGCTGTCATGTACAATCGCGTTTGCAAGCAGTTGTTCCATCAACTGAAACATTTTCAATAGCTTCAATCTGGGAACCACAACATACATGTACATCTAACTGACGCGGAAAGAAGCTTCGTAGCTGCCACTATACTTCCGCTATGAAATACATAGCAATGTGAGGTACGTATCAAAACTGATTCTTGTCTCACAATATCCCACTTTTACAACATTTGAAACATAAATCAATACATACGTAATATAAAGATTGGATTGAGGGATCAAATATGTCAAGGCTCCTTTATGATACTTCCAATATTCTGTATTCGCGCTTGCATTATGAAACACTTCCTAATTAATGTCCAACATTACCTTTTTCAGTCATGAGCACGTCAACTGTTGAATTTCAAACGGCTTTCGACGACGAAACGCTTCCTCGACCAAAACGTCTATCATCCTGCCCATCTCCGTCCAAGATGTGGACGCTCTCGTCGCAACCGCACTCAACGTCCGGAAGCTCATAAACATGGGTGTGCTGCATCGACCCAAATATCCGATCATACACCAATCCAATCAATTTTCATTGATGATTACAACTTCTGCACCCGGGACTCTACTATACCCGACATCGAAACTTTCGCTTTACGAGGGAACCACTGCTTGCCACGACGCTTCCACTCTCCTGAATAGAGTCATTGGCCCGATCTGCGTCAAGAGGCTTTTCTTCGGATCTAGATCAAATCCCCCCTCAACAGTTGAGGCACCACTTCCATCATTGTTCTCCAAAACATGACTCAACTAAAAGCGCCATTCAACAGGATGTGTCCGAATCAGACTATCTACCACATCCCCGTGTCGCTCGGCCGATTTCACAAGTGCCGAAGAAACCTTGCTGTCATGTACAATCGCGTTTGCAAGCAGTTGTTCCATCAACTGAAACATTTTCAATAGCTTCAATCTGGGAACCACAACATACATGTACATCTAACTGACGCGGAAAGAAGCTTCGTAGCTGCCACTATACTTCGCTATGAAATACATAGCAATGTGAGGTACGTATCAAAACTGATTCTTGTCTCACAATATCCCACTTTTTACAACATTTGAAACATAAATCAATACATACGTAATATAAAGATTGGATTGAGGGATCAAATATGTCAAGGCTCCTTTATGATACTTCCAATATTCTGTATTCGCGCTTGCATTATAAAACACTATCTTTTTTAGTCATGAGCACGTCAACTGTTGAATTTCAAACGGCTTTCGAGGACGAAACGCTTCCTCGACCAAAACGTCTATCATCCTGCCCATCTCCGTCCAAGATGTGGACGCTCTCGTCGCAACCGCACTCAACGTCCGGAAGCTCATAAACATGGGTGTGCTGCATCGACCCAAATATCCGATCATACACCAATCCAATCAATTTTCATTGATGATTACAACTTCTGCACCCGGGACACAACTGTACCCGACATCGAAACTTTCGCTTTACGAGGGAACCACTGCCTGCCACGACGCTTCCACTCTCCTGAATAGAGTCATTGGCCCGATCTGCGTCAAGAGGCTTTTCTTCGGATCTAGATCAAATCCCCCCTCAACAGTTGAGGCACCACTTCCATCATTGTTCTCCAAAACATGACTCAACTAAAAGCGCCATTCAACAGGATGTGTCCGAATCAGACTATCTACCACATCCCTGTGTCACTCGGCCGATTTCACAAGTGCCGAAGAAACCTTGCTGTCATGTACAATCGCGTTTGCAAGCAGTTGTTCCATCAACTGAAACATTTTCAATAGCTTCAATCTGGGAACCACAACATACATGTACATCTAACTGACGCGGAAAGAAGCTTCGTAGCTGCCACTATACTTCCGCTATGAAATACATAGCAATGTGAGGTACGTATCAAAACTGATTCTTGTCTCACAATATCCCACTTTTACAACATTTGAAACATAAATCAATACATACGTAATATAAAGATTGGATTGAGGGATCAAATATGTCAAGGCTCCTTTATGATACTTCCAATATTCTGTATTCGCGCTTGCATTATGAAACACTTCCTAATTAATGTCCAACATTACCTTTTTCAGTCATGAGCACGTCAACTGTTGAATTTCAAACGGCTTTCGAGGACGAAACGCTTCCTCGACCAAAACGTCTATCATCCTGCCCATCTCCGTCCAAGATGTGGACGCTCTCGTCGCAACCGCACTCAACGTCCGGAAGCTCATAAACATGGGTGTGCTGCATCGACCCAAATATCCGATCATACACCAATCCAATCAATTTTCATTGATGATTACAACTTCTGCACCCGGGACTCTACTATACCCGACATCGAAACTTTCGCTTTACGAGGGAACCACTGCTTGCCACGACGCTTCCACTCTCCTGAATAGAGTCATTGGCCCGATCTGCGTCAAGAGGCTTTTCTTCGGATCTAGATCAAATCCCCCCTCAACAGTTGAGGCACCACTTCCATCATTGTTCTCCAAAACATGACTCAACTAAAAGCGCCATTCAACAGGATGTGTCCGAATCAGACTATCTACCACATCCCCGTGTCGCCCGGCCGATTTCACAAGTGCCGAAGAAACCTTGCTGTCATGTACAATCGCGTTTGCAAGCAGTTGTTCCATCAACTGAAACATTTTCAATAGCTTCAATCTGGGAACCACAACATACATGTACATCTAACTGACGCGGAAAGAAGCTTCGTAGCTGCCACTATACTTCCGCTATGAAATACATAGCAATGTGAGGTACGTATCAAAACTGATTCTTGTCTCACAATATCCCACTTTTACAACATTTGAAACATAAATCAATACATACGTAATATAAAGATTGGATTGAGGGATCAAATATGTCAAGGCTCCTTTATGATACTTCCAATATTCTGTATTCGCGCTTGCATTATAAAACACTATCTTTTTTAGTCATGAGCACGTCAACTGTTGAATTTCAAACGGCTTTCGAGGACGAAACGCTTCCTCGACCAAAACGTCTATCATCCTGCCCATCTCCGTCCAAGATGTGGACGCTCTCGTCGCAACCGCACTCAACGTCCGGAAGCTCATAAACATGGGTGTGCTGCATCGACCCAAATATCCGATCATACACCAATCCAATCAATTTTCATTGATGATTACAACTTCTGCACCCGGGACACAACTGTACCCGACATCGAAACTTTCGCTTTACGAGGGAACCACTGCCTGCCACGACGCTTCCACTCTCCTGAATAGAGTCATTGGCCCGATCTGCGTCAAGAGGCTTTTCTTCGGATCTAGATCAAATCCCCCCTCAACAGTTGAGGCACCACTTCCATCATTGTTCTCCAAAACATGACTCAACTAAAAGCGCCATTCAACAGGATGTGTCCGAATCAGACTATCTACCACATCCCTGTGTCACTCGGCCGATTTCACAAGTGCCGAAGAAACCTTGCTGTCATGTACAATCGCGTTTGCAAGCAGTTGTTCCATCAACTGAAACATTTTCAATAGCTTCAATCTGGGAACCACAACATACATGTACATCTAACTGACGCGGAAAGAAGCTTCGTAGCTGCCACTATACTTCCGCTATGAAATACATAGCAATGTGAGGTACGTATCAAAGCTGATTCTTGTCTCACAATATCCCACTTTTACAACATTTGAAACATAAATCAATACATACGTAATATAAAGAATGGATTGAGGGATCAAATATGTCAAGGCTCCTTTATGATACTTCCAATATTCTGTATTCGCGCTTGCATTATGAAACACTTCCTAATTAATGTCCAACATTACCTTTTTCAGTCATGAGCACGTCAACTGTTGAATTTCAAACGGCTTTCGAGGACGAAACGCTTCCTCGACCAAAACGTCTATCATCCTGCCCATCTCCGTCCAAGATGTGGACGCTCTCGTCGCAACCGCACTCAACGTCCGGAAGCTCATAAACATGGGTGTGCTGCATCGACCCAAATATCCGATCATACACCAATCCAATCAATTTTCATTGATGATTACAACTTCTGCAACCGGGACTCTACTATACCCGACATCGAAACTTTCGTTTTACGAGGGAACCACTGCTTGCCACGACGCTTCCACTCTCCTGAATAGAGTCATTGGCCCGATCTGCGTCAAGAGGCTTTTCTTCGGATCTAGATCAAATCCCCCCTCAACAGTTGAGGCACCACTTCCATCATTGTTCTCCAAAACATGACTCAACTAAAAGCGCCATTCAACAGGATGTGTCCGAATCAGACTATCTACCACATCCCCGTGTCGCTCGGCCGATTTCACAAGTGCCGAAGAGACCTTGCTGTCATGTACAATCGCGTTTGCAAGCAGTTGTTCCATCAACTGAAACATTTTCAATAGCTTCAATCTGGGAACCACAACATACATGTACATCTAACTGACGCGGAAAGAAGCTTCGTAGCTGCCACTATACTTCCGCTATGAAATACATAGCAATGTGAGGTACGTATCAAAACTGATTCTTGTCTCACAATATCCCACTTTTACAACATTTGAAACATAAATCAATACATACGTAATATAAAGAATGGATTGAGGGATCAAATATGTCAAGGCTCCTTTATGATACTTCCAATATTCTGTATTCGCGGTTGCATTATGAAACACTATCTTTTTTAGTCATGAGCACGTCAACTGTTGAATTTCAAACGGCTTTCGACGACGAAACGCTTCCTCGACCAAAACGTCTATCATCCTGCCCATCTCCGTCCAAGATGTGGACGCTCTCGTCGCAACCGCACTCAACGTCCGGAAGCTCATAAACATGGGTGTGCTGCATCGACCCAAATATCCGATCATACACCAATCCAATCAATTTTCATTGATGATTACAACTTCTGCACCCGGGACACAACTGTACCCGACATCGAAACTTTCGCTTTACGAGGGAACCACTGCCTGCCACGACGCTTCCACTCTCCTGAATAGAGTCATTGGCCCGATCTGCGTTAAGAGGCTTTTCTTCGGATCTAGATCAAATCCCCCCTCAACAGTTGAGGCACCACTTCCATCATTGTTCTCCAAAACATGACTCAACTAAAAGCGCCATTCAACAGGATGTGTCCGAATCAGACTATCTACCACATCCCCGTGTCGCTCGGCGATTTCACAAGTGCCGAAGAGACCTTGCTGTCATGTACAATCGCGTTTGCAAGCAGTTGTTCCATCAACTGAAACATTTTCAATAGCTTCAATCTGGGAACCACAACATACAGTGTCGGCCAAAAAGATCCGACCACCTTCACATTTTTACAATTTATTTATCTTTTTCAGTTAGGCCATCGTTATTTCACTGAATATTGTTTAATAAGACAGGATAATAAAGTTATTTCATAGTTTACTAGAATTTTATGTTATTATAAATGTACATGTATGTGTAGTTTTTACTATTCAACTATGTATGTACAAGTATCTACATGTATATTTAGTTGATACATGTAACATGATATCTGTAACCGGTGTGTCAGAGTTTATTAGTTAGTAGAGTATGTCTTTCTCTCACGTCGAGTACGGTAAAAATGATGAAACATTACTTAATCAATTACTGTACAAAATCAGGAGATATAATTTCACGCCATCAGTATTAGCGGTACGTTTATTCTTAAGAGCTTGGATACAGTTTATTGTTAATAGCTGGGATACTCGCTTGCATGCAGCACGGTTATTGACTGTCTGTCGGAAGAGGTAGAGTGTTTTGACACGCGCGCACAAGACTACCGTCTATTGTATTATCGGTGCGTCAGATGAGAGCAACCAGCGACTAAGTAGCCAATGAATGATGTTCCAGCAAACAATAATACTGTATTAAACCAAGGAGCAGTTAAATCTGAGCATTTTGTCATCTGCGGTAAATTCTGACAGTATGTCAACAACAAGTCTTGATAAACGTGGTCAAATTGAACTTTTATTTAATAAAGGATGCAGTGAAAGGCAAATAGCAAGTCAAGTGAACATCTCGAAAACGACCGTCCACGATATTATTTGTGTTTACAAGAAAACAGGCAGCCTTTTACCAAGAAAATCGAGTGGGAGACCAAAAGTGACGAGCTCTCAAACGGATCATGCAATACGTCGTGCTACCCTTAAGAATCCTACGACTTCAAGTACAGAAATTCAGGCTGATTTGCCACATACTATTTCAGTCAGTGCAAGAACAATAAGGAGACGTTTGCAACGATATGGGTTGCGTGCCTATCGTCAGGCTGTTAAGCCACGACTTTCTTCAAAAAACATTCGAGATAGAATTGAATTCTGTAACGCCCATAAGGGATGGACAACAGAAGAATGGCGACGAATAATGTTCAGTGATGAGACTCAGATAAAACAATTTTCTGTAAACAAACGTTTAGTGCGGCGACCCCCAATGAACGCTACAATCAACGTTACGTGAGTAATTCCGTACGAAGTTGTCCATCAGTCATGATATGGGGTGCTATCACCGCCAGAGGACGTGCTGGTATCCATTTGCTCAACGACAAGGAAACGATGACTGCTACCAAATACATAGATATAATTAGAGATCGAATACCGACTTGGCTTCAGGTCCATCACTGCGAAATGTTTCAACATGACGGAGCACCTGCGCATCAAGCGAAAATTGTGAAGAAGTGGTTCTCCGATAAAAATATCAGTCTTCTTTCTCCTTGGCCAGGTTCCTCGCCAGATTTGAACCCAATCGAGAACTGTTGGGTTAAACTAAAGGCCGAGGTAACCAAGCTTCGACCAACATCATCGCAAAGTCTACGCGACGCAATAAAAAAAGCGTGGTGTCAAAAAATAACTCCCGAATTTTGTGCAAATCTCATTGAATCGATGCCTCGCAGGATTTCTGCAGTACTCAAAGCAAAGGGACATCATACAAAATATTGAAATACAAAAAAATGTCAACACGTTTCTTATGGTTTTTCCTGTTATTTAAACAAACTTTGTTATAGTTTCGGTATAATTAATTTTTAATTAACAACATTAAATGAAATAACGATGGCCTGACTGAAAAAGATAAATAAATTGTAAAAATGTGAAGGTGGTCGGATCTTTTTGGCCGACACTGTACATGTACATCTAACTGACGCGGAAAGAAGCTTCGTAGCTGCCACTATACTTCCGCTATGAAATACATAGCAATGTGAGGTACGTATCAAAGCTGATTCTTGTCTCACAATATCCCACTTTTACAACATTTGAAACATAAATCAATACATACGTAATATAAAGAATGGATTGAGGGATCAAATATGTCAAGGCTCCTTTATGATACTTCCAATATTCTGTATTCGCGCTTGCATTATGAAACACTTCCTAATTAATGTCCAACATTACCTTTTTCAGTCATGAGCACGTCAACTGTTGAATTTCAAACGGCTTTCGAGGACGAAACGCTTCCTCGACCAAAACGTCTATCATCCTGCCCATCTCCGTCCAAGATGTGGACGCTCTCGTCGCAACCGCACTCAACGTCCGGAAGCTCATAAACATGGGTGTGCTGCATCGACCCAAATATCCGATCATACACCAATCCAATCAATTTTCATTGATGATTACAACTTCTGCAACCGGGACTCTACTATACCCGACATCGAAACTTTCGTTTTACGAGGGAACCACTGCTTGCCACGACGCTTCCACTCTCCTGAATAGAGTCATTGGCCCGATCTGCGTCAAGAGGCTTTTCTTCGGATCTAGATCAAATCCCCCCTCAACAGTTGAGGCACCACTTCCATCATTGTTCTCCAAAACATGACTCAACTAAAAGCGCCATTCAACAGGATGTGTCCGAATCAGACTATCTACCACATCCCGTGTCGCTCGGCCGATTTCACAAGTGCCGAAGAGACCTTGCTGTCATGTACAATCGCGTTTGCAAGCAGTTGTTCCATCAACTGAAACATTTTCAATAGCTTCAATCTGGGAACCACAACATACATGTACATCTAACTGACGCGGAAAGAAGCTTCGTAGCTGCCACTATACTTCCGCTATGAAATACATAGCAATGTGAGGTACGTATCAAAACTGATTCTTGTCTCACAATATCCCACTTTTACAACATTTGAAACATAAATCAATACATACGTAATATAAAGAATGGATTGAGGGATCAAATATGTCAAGGCTCCTTTATGATACTTCCAATATTCTGTATTCGCGGTTGCATTATGAAACACTATCTTTTTTAGTCATGAGCACGTCAACTGTTGAATTTCAAACGGCTTTCGACGACGAAACGCTTCCTCGACCAAAACGTCTATCATCCTGCCCATCTCCGTCCAAGATGTGGACGCTCTCGTCGCAACCGCACTCAACGTCCGGAAGCTCATAAACATGGGTGTGCTGCATCGACCCAAATATCCGATCATACACCAATCCAATCAATTTTCATTGATGATTACAACTTCTGCACCCGGGACACAACTGTACCCGACATCGAAACTTTCGCTTTACGAGGGAACCACTGCCTGCCACGACGCTTCCACTCTCCTGAATAGAGTCATTGGCCCGATCTGCGTTAAGAGGCTTTTCTTCGGATCTAGATCAAATCCCCCTCAACAGTTGAGGCACCACTTCCATCATTGTTCTCCAAAACATGACTCAACTAAAAGCGCCATTCAACAGGATGTGTCCGAATCAGACTATCTACCACATCCCCGTGTCGCTCGGCCGATTTCACAAGTGCCGAAGAGACCTTGCTGTCATGTACAATCGCGTTTGCAAGCAGTTGTTCCATCAACTGAAACATTTTCAATAGCTTCAATCTGGGAACCACAACATACAGTGTCGGCCAAAAAGATCCGACCACCTTCACATTTTTACAATTTATTTATCTTTTTCAGTTAGGCCATCGTTATTTCACTGAATATTGTTTAATAAGACAGGATAATAAAGTTATTTCATAGTTTACTAGAATTTTATGTTATTATAAATGTACATGTATGTGTAGTTTTTACTATTCAACTATGTATGTACAAGTATCTACATGTATATTTAGTTGATACATGTAACATGATATCTGTAACCGGTGTGTCAGAGTTTATTAGTTAGTAGAGTATGTCTTTCTCTCACGTCGAGTACGGTAAAAATGATGAAACATTACTTAATCAATTACTGTACAAAATCAGGAGATATAATTTCACGCCATCAGTATTAGCGGTACGTTTATTCTTAAGAGCTTGGATACAGTTTATTGTTAATAGCTGGGATACTCGCTTGCATGCAGCACGGTTATTGACTGTCTGTCGGAAGAGGTAGAGTGTTTTGACACGCGCGCACAAGACTACCGTCTATTGTATTATCGGTGCGTCAGATGAGAGCAACCAGCGACTAAGTAGCCAATGAATGATGTTCCAGCAAACAATAATACTGTATTAAACCAAGGAGCAGTTAAATCTGAGCATTTTGTCATCTGCGGTAAATTCTGACAGTATGTCAACAACAAGTCTTGATAAACGTGGTCAAATTGAACTTTTATTTAATAAAGGATGCAGTGAAAGGCAAATAGCAAGTCAAGTGAACATCTCGAAAACGACCGTCCACGATATTATTTGTGTTTACAAGAAAACAGGCAGCCTTTTACCAAGAAAATCGAGTGGGAGACCAAAAGTGACGAGCTCTCAAACGGATCATGCAATACGTCGTGCTACCCTTAAGAATCCTACGACTTCAAGTACAGAAATTCAGGCTGATTTGCCACATACTATTTCAGTCAGTGCAAGAACAATAAGGAGACGTTTGCAACGATATGGGTTGCGTGCCTATCGTCAGGCTGTTAAGCCACGACTTTCTTCAAAAAACATTCGAGATAGAATTGAATTCTGTAACGCCCATAAGGGATGGACAACAGAAGAATGGCGACGAATAATGTTCAGTGATGAGACTCAGATAAAACAATTTTCTGTAAACAAACGTTTAGTGCGGCGACCCCCCAATGAACGCTACAATCAACGTTACGTGAGTAATTCCGTACGAAGTTGTCCATCAGTCATGATATGGGGTGCTATCACCGCCAGAGGACGTGCTGGTATCCATTTGCTCAACGACAAGGAAACGATGACTGCTACCAAATACATAGATATAATTAGAGATCGAATACCGACTTGGCTTCAGGTCCATCACTGCGAAATGTTTCAACATGACGGAGCACCTGCGCATCAAGCGAAAATTGTGAAGAAGTGGTTCTCCGATAAAAATATCAGTCTTCTTTCTCCTTGGCCAGGTTCCTCGCCAGATTTGAACCCAATCGAGAACTGTTGGGTTAAACTAAAGGCCGAGGTAACCAAGCTTCGACCAACATCATCGCAAAGTCTACGCGACGCAATAAAAAAAGCGTGGTGTCAAAAAATAACTCCCGAATTTTGTGCAAATCTCATTGAATCGATGCCTCGCAGGATTTCTGCAGTACTCAAAGCAAAGGGACATCATACAAAATATTGAAATACAAAAAAATGTCAACACGTTTCTTATGGTTTTTCCTGTTATTTAAACAAACTTTGTTATAGTTTCGGTATAATTAATTTTTAATTAACAACATTAAATGAAATAACGATGGCCTGACTGAAAAAGATAAATAAATTGTAAAAATGTGAAGGTGGTCGGATCTTTTTGGCCGACACTGTACATGTACATCTAACTGACGCGGAAAGAAGCTTCGTAGCTGCCACTATACTTCCGCTATGAAATACATAGCAATGTGAGGTACGTATCAAAGCTGATTCTTGTCTCACAATATCCCACTTTTACAACATTTGAAACATAAATCAATACATACGTAATATAAAGAATGGATTGAGGGATCAAATATGTCAAGGCTCCTTTATGATACTTCCAATATTCTGTATTCGCGCTTGCATTATGAAACACTTCCTAATTAATGTCCAACATTACCTTTTTCAGTCATGAGCACGTCAACTGTTGAATTTCAAACGGCTTTCGAGGACGAAACGCTTCCTCGACCAAAACGTCTATCATCCTGCCCATCTCCGTCCAAGATGTGGACGCTCTCGTCGCAACCGCACTCAACGTCCGGAAGCTCATAAACATGGGTGTGCTGCATCGACCCAAATATCCGATCATACACCAATCCAATCAATTTTCATTGATGATTACAACTTCTGCAACCGGGACTCTACTATACCCGACATCGAAACTTTCGTTTTACGAGGGAACCACTGCTTGCCACGACGCTTCCACTCTCCTGAATAGAGTCATTGGCCCGATCTGCGTCAAGAGGCTTTTCTTCGGATCTAGATCAAATCCCCCCTCAACAGTTGAGGCACCACTTCCATCATTGTTCTCCAAAACATGACTCAACTAAAAGCGCCATTCAACAGGATGTGTCCGAATCAGACTATCTACCACATCCCCGTGTCGCTCGGCCGATTTCACAAGTGCCGAAGAGACCTTGCTGTCATGTACAATCGCGTTTGCAAGCAGTTGTTCCATCAACTGAAACATTTTCAATAGCTTCAATCTGGGAACCACAACATACATGTACATCTAACTGACGCGGAAAGAAGCTTCGTAGCTGCCACTATACTTCCGCTATGAAATACATAGCAATGTGAGGTACGTATCAAAACTGATTCTTGTCTCACAATATCCCACTTTTACAACATTTGAAACATAAATCAATACATACGTAATATAAAGAATGGATTGAGGGATCAAATATGTCAAGGCTCCTTTATGATACTTCCAATATTCTGTATTCGCGGTTGCATTATGAAACACTATCTTTTTTAGTCATGAGCACGTCAACTGTTGAATTTCAAACGGCTTTCGACGACGAAACGCTTCCTCGACCAAAACGTCTATCATCCTGCCCATCTCCGTCCAAGATGTGGACGCTCTCGTCGCAACCGCACTCAACGTCCGGAAGCTCATAAACATGGGTGTGCTGCATCGACCCAAATATCCGATCATACACCAATCCAATCAATTTTCATTGATGATTACAACTTCTGCACCCGGGACACAACTGTACCCGACATCGAAACTTTCGCTTTACGAGGGAACCACTGCCTGCCACGACGCTTCCACTCTCCTGAATAGAGTCATTGGCCCGATCTGCGTTAAGAGGCTTTTCTTCGGATCTAGATCAAATCCCCCTCAACAGTTGAGGCACCACTTCCATCATTGTTCTCCAAAACATGACTCAACTAAAAGCGCCATTCAACAGGATGTGTCCGAATCAGACTATCTACCACATCCCCGTGTCGCTCGGCCGATTTCACAAGTGCCGAAGAGACCTTGCTGTCATGTACAATCGCGTTTGCAAGCAGTTGTTCCATCAACTGAAACATTTTCAATAGCTTCAATCTGGGAACCACAACATACAGTGTCGGCCAAAAAGATCCGACCACCTTCACATTTTTACAATTTATTTATCTTTTTCAGTTAGGCCATCGTTATTTCACTGAATATTGTTTAATAAGACAGGATAATAAAGTTATTTCATAGTTTACTAGAATTTTATGTTATTATAAATGTACATGTATGTGTAGTTTTTACTATTCAACTATGTATGTACAAGTATCTACATGTATATTTAGTTGATACATGTAACATGATATCTGTAACCGGTGTGTCAGAGTTTATTAGTTAGTAGAGTATGTCTTTCTCTCACGTCGAGTACGGTAAAAATGATGAAACATTACTTAATCAATTACTGTACAAAATCAGGAGATATAATTTCACGCCATCAGTATTAGCGGTACGTTTATTCTTAAGAGCTTGGATACAGTTTATTGTTAATAGCTGGGATACTCGCTTGCATGCAGCACGGTTATTGACTGTCTGTCGGAAGAGGTAGAGTGTTTTGACACGCGCGCACAAGACTACCGTCTATTGTATTATCGGTGCGTCAGATGAGAGCAACCAGCGACTAAGTAGCCAATGAATGATGTTCCAGCAAACAATAATACTGTATTAAACCAAGGAGCAGTTAAATCTGAGCATTTTGTCATCTGCGGTAAATTCTGACAGTATGTCAACAACAAGTCTTGATAAACGTGGTCAAATTGAACTTTTATTTAATAAAGGATGCAGTGAAAGGCAAATAGCAAGTCAAGTGAACATCTCGAAAACGACCGTCCACGATATTATTTGTGTTTACAAGAAAACAGGCAGCCTTTTACCAAGAAAATCGAGTGGGAGACCAAAAGTGACGAGCTCTCAAACGGATCATGCAATACGTCGTGCTACCCTTAAGAATCCTACGACTTCAAGTACAGAAATTCAGGCTGATTTGCCACATACTATTTCAGTCAGTGCAAGAACAATAAGGAGACGTTTGCAACGATATGGGTTGCGTGCTATCGTCAGGCTGTTAAGCCACGACTTTCTTCAAAAAACATTCGAGATAGAATTGAATTCTGTAACGCCCATAAGGGATGGACAACAGAAGAATGGCGACGAATAATGTTCAGTGATGAGACTCAGATAAAACAATTTTCTGTAAACAAACGTTTAGTGCGGCGACCCCCAATGAACGCTACAATCAACGTTACGTGAGTAATTCCGTACGAAGTTGTCCATCAGTCATGATATGGGGTGCTATCACCGCCAGAGGACGTGCTGGTATCCATTTGCTCAACGACAAGGAAACGATGACTGCTACCAAATACATAGATATAATTAGAGATCGAATACCGACTTGGCTTCAGGTCCATCACTGCGAAATGTTTCAACATGACGGAGCACCTGCGCATCAAGCGAAAATTGTGAAGAAGTGGTTCTCCGATAAAAATATCAGTCTTCTTTCTCCTTGGCCAGGTTCCTCGCCAGATTTGAACCCAATCGAGAACTGTTGGGTTAAACTAAAGGCCGAGGTAACCAAGCTTCGACCAACATCATCGCAAAGTCTACGCGACGCAATAAAAAAAGCGTGGTGTCAAAAAATAACTCCCGAATTTTGTGCAAATCTCATTGAATCGATGCCTCGCAGGATTTCTGCAGTACTCAAAGCAAAGGGACATCATACAAAATATTGAAATACAAAAAATGTCAACACGTTTCTTATGGTTTTTCCTGTTATTTAAACAAACTTTGTTATAGTTTCGGTATAATTAATTTTTAATTAACAACATTAAATGAAATAACGATGGCCTGACTGAAAAAGATAAATAAATTGTAAAAATGTGAAGGTGGTCGGATCTTTTTGGCCGACACTGTACATGTACATCTAACTGACGCGGAAAGAAGCTTCGTAGCTGCCACTATACTTCCGCTATGAAATACATAGCAATGTGAGGTACGTATCAAAGCTGATTCTTGTCTCACAATATCCCACTTTTACAACATTTGAAACATAAATCAATACATACGTAATATAAAGATTGGATTGAGGGATCAAATATGTCAAGGCTCCTTTATGATACTTCCAATATTCTGTATTCGCGCTTGCATTATGAAACACTTCCTAATTAATGTCCAACATTACCTTTTTCAGTCATGAGCACGTCAACTGTTGAATTTCAAACGGCTTTCGACGACGAAACGCTTCCTCGACCAAAACGTCCATCATCCTGCCCATCTCCGTCCAAGATGTGGACGCTCTCGTCGCAACCGCACTCAACGTCCGGAAGCTCATAAACATGGGTGTGCTGCATCGACCCAAATATCCGATCATACACCAATCCAATCAATTTTCATTGATGATTACAACTTCTGCACCCGGGACACAACTGTACCCGACATCGAAACTTTCGCTTTACGAGGGAACCACTGCCTGCCACGACGCTTCCACTCTCCTGAATAGAGTCATTGGCCCGATCTGCGTCAAGAGGCTTTTCTTCGGATCTAGATCAAATCCCCCCTCAACAGTTGAGGCACCACTTCCATCATTGTTCTCCAAAACTTGACTCAACTAAAAGCGCCATTCAACAGGATGTGTCCGAATCAGGCTATCTACCACATCCCCGTGTCGCTCGGCCGATTTCACAAGTGCAGAAGAGACCTTGCTGTCATGTACAATCGCGTTTGCAAGCAGTTGTTCCATCAACTGAAACATTTTCAATAGCTTCAATCTGGGAACCACAACATACATGTACATCTAACTGACGCGGAAAGAAGCTTCGTAGCTGCCACTATACTTCCGCTATGAAATACATAGCAATGTGAGGTACGTATCAAAACTGATTCTTGTCTCACAATATCCCACTTTTACAACATTTGAAACATAAATCAATACATCTTATATATAAAATGCAAAACGCCGACAAACTCCTCCTAAACCATGAAACTTTACGCCAATATGATACTACCATTTAATAGAACAAAAAATTTGTAGTTAAAACCGCCCGGTCTCATTTCCCTAAGTATCATAATTACAGAGAAAAGTAGACTTTTGTGTAAATTTTTACTGAAAAAATATTAATTACACAAGTAACTACATTAAATTTACAAATGAACTCCTCATTTGCTTTAAAAAATTGCCTCGGTAGACATGCGTCTCATTGATTCTAATGTTTCACGATGGATTCAGCAACAGCCAATGAGAACGCGACCTAAATGGTAAGACAGCCAATCAGTGTAGGCGAATACGATGGTATTCCTCAAGTTATGTTATTCATTTAAGTGTTAATCCAAGTATTCAAGTTACATTATACCAAAGTACCAAAGTTTGGCGAACGCTCATATTTTCTGCCCGTTTGCAATGGAAACACTGGGAGCTTGGGGTAGCGACGCCAAAACCCTGGTCAACATCATCGGGAAGAAGATTTGTGAACGAAGTGGAGAGACAAGATCGACGTTGTTTTTTAAACAAATTATTGCAATAAACAACAAATTTTTGAGACCGTCAAATACGGAAAACAAAGACTTAGTCTGGCTGTTCAACGTGGAAACGCTGCCAGTATTCAATCCTGCATGCCAAAGACAGACAATTTATACGAATTGAATTATCTTTGATTTAACATTCAGCGAATTGTTACATAAAATTAGCAGTATACCTATAATACACATGTTTGTTACAATGTTAATAATCAAAGTAAATGGAATAAATCTTGCTAGAAAACACCAAAAAAAAAAAAAGTGTATTCATGAATCGGAGAATATATGAAATACTATTTTTTCCATATTGATATCATAAAAAAAAAAAAGTTACATTATCATGCCTAAGAGACGTAAAACGATTTCCCCTAGGGCACCACAACCCCGTAAAAGAAAAGTAATATGTAGACCTACTAACAACCCGGCTCTTCACTACAGCGTTGAGAACTTTAATCCGGACAACGTCATATCTTTAGGTATGATGACGATTTGTACTCATTGTCATGCCTCAAAATTCCAAGGCGAAACATTCAACTTATGTTGTAAAGGAGGAAAACTAAGTTTGTCGTTATGCCCAGGCATTCCACAAAGTTTACATGCGCTATTTTATGATGGTGATGCAAAGTCAAATGAATTCCTCAACAAAATACGACTATATAATAGTGCATTTCAAATGACATCATTTGGATGTCATGAGATTAAGTCGTCAGGATGGAATCCGTCTTTTAGAGTGCAAGGACAGGTTTACCATTTAATGGGTTCAATAGAACCTGACGATAATACCCAACGGTATTTTCAGATATATTTCATAGATAATTCCTATCAAGAAACAAACACAAGAATGTCAAATTTCCAGGATTTGCGAAGAGATATTGTTGAGATGCTACAAGAATTGCTTCATGAGAATAACAAGTACCTGAATGAATTCAAATCTGCATTAGAATATGTCAGAGAGAACAATGTCAAAGATTTCTCTTTCGTGATCAAAGAAAATTCCGTACCGAAGGGTGATCACAAAGGTCGTTACAATGTTCCGACGTGCAATGAAGTTGCAATTCTTATGCCAAGTGAACCTCATGGGCACAGAGATATTGTGGTACATAGAAAGAATGATGCAGTTATGCGTGTTTCAGAGCTTCATCAAGCTTATGATGCTTTGCAATATCCATTGTTTTACCCTTATGGTAGTGAGGTCTGTAAAATCAAGCCATCTTTGTTAATCATCAAACCAAAAGCATTTTCTTGAAGTTTTGTATTTCTGGTTTCAGAAAAATGTAATTTATTTGGATTATTTAATGTCATTTCGCAGAGTCTTACATTTTAAAATTAAAAAGTCAAAACGCGTTTTTCTCCGCGAGCGTCCGTTACGGCTACATTTGTGGTCGTCGAATTTGCTACAGTACGAATTTCAAATTTAATTTTTGGCAGTATATAAAGATGGATAGGACGCATATATATCTGCAAAATAAGCGCTCTATGATGTTTTTAAAAGCCTACAGAGCTTCTAAAAGCTTCCGAACGAGCGTCCGTTACTAAATGAAATTGCCCACATACGTAATATAAAGAATGGATTGAGGGATCAAATATGTCAAGGCTCCTTTATGATACTTCCAATATTCTGTATTCGCGCTTCATTATGAAACACTTCCTAATTAATGTCCAACATTACCTTTTTCAGTCATGAGCACGTCAACTGTTGAATTTCAAACAGCATTCGACGACGAAATGCTTCCTCGACCAAAACGTCCATCATCCTGCCCATCTCCGTCCAAGATGTGGACGCTCTCGTCGCAACCGCACTCAACCTCCGGAAGCTCATAAACATAGGTGTGCTGCATCGACCCAAATATCCGATCATACACCAATCCAATCAATTTTCATTGATGATTACAACTTCTACACCCGGGACTCTACTATACCCGACATCGAAACTTTCGTTTTACGAGGGAACCACTGCCTGCCACGACGCTTCCACTTCTTCTCCTGAATAGAGTCATTGGCCCGATCTGCGTCAAGAGGCTTTTCTTCGGATCTAGATCAAATCCCCCCTCAACAGTTGAGGCACCACTTCCATCATTGTTCTCCAAAACTTGACTCAACTAAAAGCGCCATTCAACAGGATGTGTCCGAATCAGACTATCTACCATATCCCCGTGTCGCTCGGCCGATTTCACAAGTGCAGAAGAGACCTTGCTGTCATGTACAATCGCGTTTGCAAGCAGTTGTTCCATCAACTGAAACATTTTCAATAGCTTCAATCTGGGAACCACAACATACATGTACATCTAACTGACGCGGAAAGAAGCTTCGTAGCTGCCACTATACTTCCGCTATGAAATACATAGCAATGTGAGGCACGTATCAAAACTGATTCTTGTCTCACAATATCCCACTTTTACAACATTTGAAACATAAATTAATACATACGTAATATAAAGAATGGATTGAGGGATCAAATATGTCAAGGCTCCTTTATGATACTTCCAATATTCTGTATTCGCGCTTGCATTATGAAACACTTCCTAATTAATGTCCAACACTATCTTTTTCAGTCATGAGCACGTCAACTGTTGAATTTCAAACAGCTTTCGACGACGAAACGCTTCCTCGACCAAAACGTCTATCATCCTGCCCATCTCCGTCCAAGATGTGGACGCTCTCGTCACAACCGCACTCAACGTCCGGAAGCTCATAAACATGGGTGTACTGCATCGACCCAAATATCCGATCATACACCAATCCAATCAATTTTCATTGATGATTACAACTTCTACACCCGGGACTCTACTATACCCGACATCGAAACTTTCGCTTTACGAGGGAACCACTGCTTGCCACGACGCTTCCACTCTCCTGAATAGAGTCATTGGCCCGATCTGCGTCAAGAGGCTTTTCTTCGGATCTAGATCAAATCCCCCCTCAACAGTTGAGGCACCACTTCCATCATTGTTCTCCAAAACTTGACTCAACTAAAAGCGCCATTCAACAGGATGTGTCCGAATCAGACTATCTACCATATCCCCGTGTCGCTCGGCCGATTTCACAAGTGCCGAAGAGACCTTGCTGTCATGTACAATCGCGTTTGCAAGCAGTTGTTCCATCAACTGAAACAGTTTCAATAGCTTCAATCTGGGAACCACAACATACATGTACATCTAACTGACGCGGAAAGAAGCTTCGTAGCTGCCACTATACTTCCGCTATGAAATACATAGCAATGTGAGGTACGTATCAAAACTGATTCTTGTCTCACAATATCCCACTTTTACAACATTTGAAACATAAATCAATACATACGTAATATAAAGAATGGATTGAGGGATCAAATATGTCAAGGCTCCTTTATGATACTTCCAATATTCTGTATTCGCGCTTGCATTATGAAACACTTCCTAATTAATGTCCAACACTATCTTTTTCAGTCATGAGCACGTCAACTGTTGAATTTCAAACAGCTTTCGAGGACGAAACGCTTCCTCGACCAAAACGTCTATCATCCTGCCCATCTCCGTCCAAGATGTGGACGCTCTCGTCACAACCGCACTCAACGTCCGGAAGCTCATAAACATGGGTGTACTGCATCGACCCAAACATCCGATCATACACCAATCCAATCAATTTTCATTGATGATTACAACTTCTGCACCCGGGACTCTACTATACCCGACATCGAAACTTTCGCTTCCAACAGACAAAGAGCTATTTTTAGACGTGACGTTGAATAGCGGCGCTAAATCTGTCGGCACTGCCGTCATATTTCTTGTCTGACTGCGATTTCAGGTGAGATACTTAATTTCGGAGATAGGTTGCGCTGTGTTCTTAAAATGAATAAGTCACAAAAGTTACTGTTTTTGTCAAGCATCAAGGAGAGGAAGGACGTCATATTTAACAAATTCTCAGAAGTAATTTCAAAAAAAAGCAAAACAATCAGCATAGCTGGAAATCCACACGATTCTCCGGGCACATAACGTATCTCTGGCGGATACAAAGCCTTGGACCTATTTCAGAGATACGGCATGGAGCAACTTGAAACGATATACTTTGGAAAAAAAGATAGGAAAAGTAAAACCGGAGAAGGTGGAGGAAAGCAGGCCCAGTACACAGACGTAGACGAAGCTGTGCTGGATATCATTGGGAGAGATTCACCAGCGGTTGTGGGTCTAGAGGTTTCCGAAACCTGGACGACCAACACTCCACAGTCAACGACACAGCCTCAACCAAAGCCTAAGAAGCGGGAGGTAGAGTCTGATTTTCTGACTCAGGACAGAGCAAAAAAGCTTCTGAAGTTGGACTTGGAGATTGAAAATCTCAAGTTACGGAACGAAATACTTAAAAGCCGACTTCAACGTCCAAGGACAGATGAGGAGGATTGTGATATTTCATATTTAAGTTTGCTTCAAGACGAATAAAGTTTTTGTTCAACTTTGGAAAATGTTTGCTGTTTTCTCTTTCATTTCATTGTGGAATTATTTTCAGCTCTAATTATGAATACTACAGGATAAATGGGTCAATGCTTAGAGATTGCACAACTTCAGGATATTGAATTTCGGCAAACTTAACCCTTTCGAGCAATGCTCGCAGAATTTTTTTGATAATTATTGATGAGTAAAACACATCAAACACATTAAGATAAAATATTTATTAATAAAAGTTGTTTAAAATTTTTGTGTTTCCCGCTCCTGGGAAACGTCTGACTGAATCACCAATGCGATCATCTATATTACTGAAAGTGAAATTCTTCAAAATATCAAACGATGTATCTCTTATTTAACACACAAACTAATTAACTGCCTTATGGACTTCATGCTCTTAATTCTCTTAACTGAGCAACCTGTCAACAGAGAAAACATATACATAATTAGACGGTGACGTTGTATCCATTGTCTTGTTAAAACAACAAAATCTTTGTGAGTGATGATTTGTTCGTACAGGTATACATGAATAGGAAAATCACTCGACTTGTAAGGAGTTTTGAAAGCTACAAATCAATTGTTTCCGTCGATCCAAAGCTTTCTGAAGTTCAGTTACACGTGCATTATCATCAACTTGAGCACTTCCATTACTCTCATCATCTTGATTTTCATCCATGTTTGGCTCTTCATATATTTCATCGTCTTCAGAAGAACCTTGTTGAGAATCTTGCATTTCACCTTCACCTACATCGTCTTCATTATTATAATCAATGGAAATATTATGAAGAATACAGCATGATTTAAAGATCTCACAAGCCAATTGCGGTTGAACACGAAGCATTTTCCAACATGCAAAACGTTCTTTCAACATTCCGAAAGCATTTTCCACCAATCTACGAGTACCTTTGTGTGCAATATTATATTTTTCTTCCGCTTGACCATGAGGATCAGCAAGTGGAGTCATGAGCCATTCTTTCAAGGGATATGCGGAATCACCCAATATCACAGCTTTTGCAAAAGGATAGACACCACTATTTGTGTTGAACTTTTGATACAAAGAACTATTCCTTAGTACTCGAGCATCATTGACTGATCCTAGCCATCTTGTACTAACATAATAAAACTTGCGGTCGGGTCCACAGACACACATCGCATTTATCGAGTAGTCACCATGACGACTGACATACTGTGATTCATTAATGTGTGGTGCTTCGATGTTAACATGAGTTCCATCTAAACAACCGGTAACCGAAGGAAAACCTTTAAATTGGTAAAATTTCACGGGAATTTGACTATCATTTTCAAACGTGATAACTGAATGAAAAAAGGCATCATTTATAGCTGCTACACATCGTCTCACACATCGGCACACAGTAGCTTTTGAGACACCATGAGAATCTCCAATCAATTTATAGAATGCTCCAGTTGCAAGAAATCTTAAGGAAATCTAAAGCTGCTCGCGAGGACTTAAGGCTCCACTTTTCGCCGAACTGTGCTCAATAGATCCTTCAACTGATGCTAAAACGAAATCAAACGTCTCCTCTGTCAAGCGAAATCTCTCCTGGAAGTCCTTCGATCCCATATTGATTCGGCTGCGAAATACTTTCGTACGACGTTTTATTTGCATTTCTTCTGCAAGAATTTCCATATCAGAATCGGAATCAGAATCCATCATAAGTTACTATGCGCGAATGAAATTGAATGACACCGGATAGCAGCCGACTTGTGAACTTGTTGTATCTAGAATTGAAAGTAAGCTTCAATTATCGATTAACAAGTCTTGTTGCTTGTTGATTGTGAAACAGAGACAGCTCGTTATTCCAGGATTCTCGTTTTAACTTGTTGCTTGTTGACTTGTTTATTGTGAAACAGCTATTCGATGAAAGTTTGTAAGTTTTCACTTGTTGCTTGTTGTATTGTGGAACAGGCCACAGTCATGGAAAACAGCTTGTGATGGAGTTGGAGGGACTGTGAAGCGATTACTGACACGAGTTGCGTTACAAGGTCATCATCTGACTTCATTTGACCAGATACACGAATTTGTAAAGGAGAAGATAGCAGAAATTGAGTTAGTCTCTCACATATCATTATCATTATAAAGTCATTTATTCGATAAATAATTATATTTTGACAAATGTGCATGTGAAAGGAGGTACATTTAAATACATTTTTAACACAAACTTGCTCCTGCAATCATTAACTTTCAGAGCATGACGTCAGGATATTACCGAAATATATATGAATATCTTAATTTGTCTTGGTATATTCGTGCTCTTTGGATGGCTACTTGTTTGGAGCAATGTAATCAGTGATCATGCAACACTTGCTCATTCTTTCTGATTTATTTTTGTTGAGAACCGCACTGTCACGGAACATGAAGATCGACTGATGAATGGACACAAAGAGTCCAGCAGGTCTCTCAAAGGCACCGGTCATTCCACTGCTTCCGACGTAACATAGGAGACCAATTGAATGCTTGCACGGTATCGGAAAACACATCTCCTGATGCCGTCCATTCATTTGCATCTCCAATTCAAAGCGCTTCAACTCGGTAGATCGTGAAAATTTTGTCCATCTTAATCCGACTTTGAAGTTGTATATCATTGTCACTGTAATCGTATATCGCCTATGACAGTGATTTAGATGTTTGTAATAACTTCTGGAAGGTAGTGTTGTACGAGTAACGTAAATTAGATAAAACGTATACATGGTTAAATAATAATTTCTAATGATTTTCAGGATGCAATCGACGTTGCGGTTTGGAGATTGGGTCTTGGTGTCCTACTTCGGGAAGAACTTCTGGAAATTCTAGAAAACAATCGGGTGAAGCTAAGTGCGCTCCAAAAAGCGGGACCAAAATATTTCAAGTATCCCACTGTGCCTGACGTGCATGACTACCCACTTATAAACATTATAAAACTATACCGGCTCCCGTTCCGGTACATCAACGGCTCGATATTATTCTTTATCCTTTGAATAGATTGTTACCAAAAACTAGTCCTTCTTTGTTTACATTTATGAAAGTAAGGGAACCGATGCTGTATTTGTACGTCCGATGAGTACGTTTATGTTATTCAACAATAACTAAAACCATTAATGAATGAAAATCTAGGCTTATGATCAATGTTGAGGGAGATATATAGCAAGTGTGTAATACATTTGAACAACTTACATTAAAAGCAAACTGCATAATTGGGTAGCATTTTCAATTTTACTACCTTCAATACTACCTTTCAATTTTTAGGAGTAGAATCTGAAAAAATAAGTATGATTCAAAATACTCTAGCTCCTAAACGAGGCCGATGTTCACGTTCAACTTTGATTGTGTCAATTATCAGCTTCATGGTGTGGTTGACAGAAGCTTTCTTATAAGTTGGAGTAGTCAGTCAGTGAGAAATGATCATCAAAAATGGCCACATGCCATTTTTCAAAAAAAAAATTCAAATTTCGTCGACTTCCAGTTTGACAACGACTAGCAGTAGAAATTTCTATTGGTGATCCCTTATCCGTTATTGTGCCTCATGGACAGCGAAAAATCATTGAGCTTTGAGAAGTATTCAGGCAGAAATTTGCTCATGAAATTGAGTAAGTTTTGAATTAAAAAATAGGCCTACAATTTTATTCAATTTAGAGAAGCTGTATCTCACGATTGAGTGATCACATCGGCTGGAAATTGATACTTTCCTACACTAGTATAATACACATCTAAAACATTGCGACGATAGCCTACATAGTTTTTGAGATGTAGGTCCTCAAACATATGGAAATTTGAAAAAAATGAAAATGAAAGATCGTTTATTACGAACATAGTCTTCTTCAGACGGTATGAGTAGTTAGACGGAAATATTTGATTTCTATCCATGTCCTACGAAGAATAATCGGCTGTGAAAGAAAATCTGAGAACATTCGCCACAGGCCATTTGTCGAACTTTTGCAGAATGATGGCCGTGAGTGAGACCCCTGTTAATGGCATGTAGACTCATAAATCACATTCAATAATCGTTTATAGGCTATATCCTAAATGACAACCTATCTGCCTACGATAGGTACTGCGTATATATATTAAACGATTAAAGCAGATTTTCTCTTTCTATCAAATGCTAGCAACTTTATCTCAGTAGCTTTGTTGAACGTAAGATACATGTTTAATTTGTACTTTGAGACTACCCAAAACTAATGTTAAAAGAAAAATACACGTGTATTTGCGAATAAATTCACCATAGGAGAGTGAGAGCCACCATACAGATACCTTTTGTGCACACAAGAGTCTTCTCTGATATAATGTACAAGGCCCCTAAAGCAGACAATAGATTTTTTAATGTACGAGTTACAATTCTAATAGAGGATACCTATAGCCAGTGGCGTATCCAAGGGGAGGACACGGGGAAATGTCCCCCCCCTCTGAGAGATATGATTTTAACACATAAGTTTATGAAGAAGGAAAGTGCACTCAAACATCAATTCTCAATACATTCTGTGGAGTTGAGCTTTAGTGCTTGATTTGCCTGGGAGTCTTGTGTCAGAGTGTGACGTTGCTTTCTTACCGATAGCCATTGCCGATAGCGCCGATAACACATTCGTCAAACACAGACTTGCAGTGGCGTAGCGTGTATAGTATTCACAGTATTCAGTGAATACCTATTTATTTCCACTGTGTAAACTTAATGAATTCTATCCATTCTTAAATATAACCAGCTTTTTGTCCGTTGAAAAATCTTCTTTATTCAACCAAAAAGTATCTAAAAATCTGCTTTATTTCAAAGTACATTTATGATAAGAGCTCATTAATTACATCAATCAACGCTAATTTGGGCTTCGTATGTCTTTTCGGACACTTTTCCTTTGCTATAAATTTTCCGAACACGTGTTCAATGCGCCATCACACGCCTCCTTGATTATCTGCACCATGTCGACACTTCTGTTATCAGTTTTAATTCTCCCAATATGAGGCTACTATTCAACTTGACCATCTGAATACCACTGGTGAGATAGAGGATGCGATGTAATTCTGCGGCAGCTGTTTTATCCATCATGCCAGAATCATGGAATCATTTACAATTCTATGGAGATAAATGCAAGGAAGATGAAGAGAAGATGACGCCTCATCAATTCCACTATTCAACCAAGGAGGAATGAACTTACAGATGTTTCAGATACGATTGCAGACTCGCAGTTTGGCCACATAATTGACAGACGTCTTGATAGAAAATATTTCATGTTTGACGTCGTAACGGAGAATGGCATTGATACGGTTAGAAAATTTGAGTGGAGAAAACTTGAGTTTTTGGTGAAGTTTGTACATGTAGAAACATGAACTTATTTGTGAAATATGTGAACATTTGAGAAATGATATATAAAAGCAGTGTATTTGACCTACTCTTACATAGTGACTGTTTTGAATACTTGTTTCAAATCGGCACCCTCCGCCACTGCTGACTTGTAATGCACGTGTCACAGATACTTGCGGGCGATCAGCGTACAATGCAACTATTGGCTGTCACTTGTGGCTGGGAGTTTTCACTCGTGAGTCATTCACATCGTTATAGATTTCACTGTGACTGTCCTTCGAGTGCATTAAATCACTGTTTCACTTTGGACTAAGGAGCGAGGTTTTGCTACGGAGATGGACAAATTCGTCGTTCAGAGAAGGCGCATTAATGAGGAGCCTGAGCCTACACCTTCATCCTCATCAGTTAAAAAGAGTGATTCTACATCAAACTTTAACGTAAAGCACAACGCGAATGTTGATATTGCTGAAGCTCTACGATTCCGAAAATCAGGAAAGCTGAGCATAAGTGCAGATTCACGAAAGAAACTTTCAAAGCCAGTGGTGACTATAAGTTCCCATATACAGAGAAGAGCAATCGAAAATACTATCTTAGTTTCAAGCACATGTCTGGAAAGTACAATACCTTTTATTATTCTCCAAGTCTGTGAGGACTCTTGTGTCTTCCCTGTGTTCTTTTTGCTCCAGAACGCGTAAAAGGTCAATCAACTGGACGTCTGGTTACCGAGCCCTTGCTACGATTCGATAAACTTACTGGAAAGGATAGCTATCTCGATACACATCTTACTAAAGACTATCATGAAAGTGCTGTGTTGCAAATGGATTGTTGCTTACAAACTATGCGATCTGGGAATGTATCTGATCTTCTAAGAACACATGAATCCCACCAAATTGCACGAAATCGACAAATACTTCGAGCAATCATTCATGAGATCGAAACATGTGGACGACTTAATCTTGCCTTGCGTGGACATTGCGATTCCGGAACTTTACTAAGTAGGCTACTAATGAATTTTCAGATATCGACCACTCACAAGGAATTCTTCGTGCTCTGATACAAAAAGCAGCGCTTCGTGATCGAGTACTCTAAGATCATCTTTAGAATTGTGCGAGGAACGAAATGTATCTGTCGCCACTTGCTCAAAATAATTTCATTTCATGCATTGCTAAGGTGATGACCCGTCACATCGTTAAGGAAGCTAGCAAGTCCAATTTTTTTTCTATTCAAGCTGACGAAACAACTGATATAGCCACGCAAACTCAACCGAGCTTGAATATTCGATACGTGAACGAAGCAAGTGATATATGTGAAGAATTCATTTCATTTATCGAATTATAAGAGACGACTGGTTCAGCCATCGCAGAGACAATTGAAAGACAAATTCATTTTCTTGGATTATCTGATTCTGTTTTAGTGGGTCAAGGATACGACGGTGCAGCATCAATGAGCGGGTGCTTTAATGGAGTACAAACCATCATTCGTCGTCATCATGAACTCGCAGTGTATGTTCATTGTTTCTCTCATCGTCTTAACCTATCACTCACCAGTGCATGTGAAATACCGGAAGTCAGTATTGCTCTTACTGGCGTTCAAGAATCATATAACTACTTCAGCCATTCTCCTCAACGAATAGCTCAACTTGAAGACGCGACTCAAGAATTTTGCTCAGATTCCAGTCATTCGCTATTAAAGGCTTACTGCGCAACACGATGGGTTGAACGACATGAATCTATCTTGATCTTTTGCGAATTTTTTAAAGCCGTACATCATACGCTAGACAAAAATCGTGAATATTCTCTCCTTCATAGGATAACAAGTTCTGAATTCATAATCGGACTCGTTACTCAAGATAATTTTCGGAATCACATGACAACTTTCGATCCAACTTCAGGCTAAGAAGATAGATTTTGTGGCAGCCATGGAAGAAGTTCAACATGTAACTGACATCTTCGGGTCTTGGAGAAGTGAGTCAACTGTATTCATCAATGCCTACGCAGAAGCCGTGAAGCTGTTTCAGCGCATTACGGACGATCCTTCTGCAGAGCTCGAAACACCGCGATTGACATCAAAGCAAAAATATCGTTCGAATGTGCCTTCTTCATCAGCATCTGATTATTACAGAAAAGCTACATGGCATCCTTTGCTTGATGCAATCATCTCACAGATAGACGATCGCTTCAGTGAATCTTCAAAAACTGCCCTATCTATGTCAAACTTCATACCAGATCGAGTTGCCGATGTCATAGTGGAAGATATGAAACATACCTTTGAAAAATATAAATCCATACTACCAGATAGTCTTGATACTTGTATGATGGAATTCTACAGATGGCAGCGAAAATTGAATTCAATTCTTAAAAAAGATTGTCCTTCAAGCGTTGTGGAAGCCCTGAAGTCGTGTAATTCTGACCTGTATCCTAATATCTATATCCTACTGAAAGTGTTTGTTTCAATCCCAGTAACTTCGGCGACTGCAGAGCGGTCTCTCAGCAAGCTTCCTCAAGTGAAGACGTACCTCCGTTCAACAATGAGTGAAGCACGTTTGACAGGATTGACTTTGCTGGCAATACACAAGGACATTCCACTGGATTACGACTCTGTGATTGATTTGTATAAGACGGAGCACAACTCATGCTTTAAATTGTAATACGTTTACTTAACTCCTAACGGTCTCTCGTAAAAATATTAGTGTAAATCTCAGAAAAATGTTGTTTTTTTAGCTTCTTTCTTCAGGAAAAGTATTTTGCAGTGCCTGTATATTGTTCTGTAATTTCACTGTACTGATAGAGGATATCTTAAGTATACATGTAGAAGATGCGTACACTAATAATACTGTTTGTGTCACTGTTTAGTTTTATAATAATCTGTACCTGTTCAGTTTTACTGAATTCAATTTTAGGACGTTACGGGATATCAAAATTCGGGATTAACGAAAATGAATACGAAAGCGAAGATTAAATTATCGATAATATTACATGCGACCATGATTATACTATTTATGATTATTATATTTCTTTGCGTTGAATATGCATAATCTTCGTGGTAGGCCCAAAAAATTCAATAATTTTTGTACCCACCTTTTCAAAATACTGGATACGCCCCTGCCTAAAGCTGATCGGATCTGATTTCTGCTTCATCAAATGCAGCAGATTTATTATATAATCGATTTGAGCTAGTTGCACCTATTGGCTTATTCTAAGTTTGGGTGCAACTATTCAATTAGAATTGATAATTTGATTCTAACTGGACATTTCTAGAAGTTATCGATTTGGAAGTGTAAATCGATACTCTTGAGCTACATCTACAGGCTCATGTAAGTTTGTGCGTAACTCAAATAACAGGGATTAGTGTCATGCGATAGCGGCATCCTCTGGTCCACGCTAACAATACATCGAACTCTCCAATATCGGAAAGTAATAACCTAAATAACCATCGTTAATTAACGCGTTTGTTTCACTGACCTGGATTAGCGGGACAGAGCATTAGCCTTCCCTCCAAACAACCCGAAAATGCAAACCTTTCATGACTCTGGTTTTTGTTTTAGAGCTTATCTTCATCTCATGAACCTGTTAGCCTGTGCTTTATTGACATGAATGAAATGGCTGGAGACTTATGCAGGCCTGTACAAAATAAAGCATTTGTAGATGCGATTGTAATTCTACATGCTTTCCATGACTGAGCCTTAAGTTCTTAAAACTTGAATCATCATGTCAACTAAAACAAGTTGCAAAGAAAATGAGTTGCTCCTGACATATGCAAATTAAAGTGTCATACTAGTAGATTTGAGTAGAAAGTTGATGATTAGTTCCTTCCACATGTAGGACTACTTGATTACAAAATCATGACATAAATAATCACAGAGGGAACACAAGGATTAATTCAAAGATTGATAACGCAACACTGGGATACTTTGCCCACCTTATGGTTCGTTTCATATTTCGTTTTATACAACCAGATAAAGAATCTCTGCAAATCTTTAGACATGGATTATTAGTAACCCATACAAATGTAGTTTAGAAAATGCATAGTGCATCTGAAAAATATGAATATATGGTATTCCATAAGAAAAAATGGTACAATTACAAAAAAACATTTTTTGCACTAAAAAAATTATATGTCTGTTTGGTACAAAGCAGAAATGCCATCACAACCATTCGCCTGTGGTTTGAAGGTGATGAGTATACGACTTCAATCCATGTATGCATAACCTTGTATATTTTTCCTTCTGACCGTCAGCGGACTTCAATGTTGCACAAATGTCAATTGGGGTAACTTTGCCCACTGGACGATTTTGATGATTTGCTCCTTTTCATGAATGTTGTGCGTCGTACTCATCCACTGCACGATCTCTCCAGCAAAGAAGATGAATCAATTTCAACATCAGAAAGGGAACACTAACGTGTCATACCTAAAAATAGAAGCATTACCGTTCAGCGCGCGCACAGGAATTCTTGGAAAAGATCTTCGGAAACATTCATCATTTTCACTTTCGCCGTGAACTTCGCATATGAAGGTGAGTAAAATGAATAAAACCATTTATCCAAGAAGTACACACGCATAAGGATGATGCCGGCTTGGTGTGATCTCATGGTTATTGTACATTCCAGTCTGGTATAATAGATTATACCTACTATGTAGTACAGTACCGTACCGCAACGATAATTGATGTCAAATTTATTAACCACAATTGCATTAAGCTGATAAACCTCTTAACAAAATCAAAATTGATGCACACGAGCCTGAATGACTTGACCTAGCAGAGCTACACCACACAACTCTAAGCCTTTGATAACCGGTACCGTAACGCGTACCTACCGGCACCACATGCCGGTACTATACGTAATACGGTATGCTAAATAAGACGCAACAATAAGTCGATAAATATCGGTACGTTTGTCAAAATAAAACGCACACGAATCTGAGTGACTTGACTTAGCAGAGCACCATGTAAGACTTTGATTAGATACCGGTACCGCACCCTAACGCTTACCTACCGGTACCATACCACATTGGCCTACGTAATAATAAGTAAATTAATGCACAATATCAAGTAGGGCCTACGGTACCGATAGTAGACCTATCTACTAACAATGTGCCTAGCCAAGCCTGACTACATATAGCCTTTATGGTAGTACCCAGTAAAGAGCCGACCGCTGCTGCGATATATACCTAGTGGTAGTGTAGTCAAGTGTACGATCTCCTTACCTTGTAAACGAGACTCACAAACGTAAACCAGGATCACGGAATTACAAGAATTACGATGACGAAACGCTGCAATTAGCTGTAACTGAAATGAAGGAAAAGGGATTGAGCTCTCGTGCGGCTTCCAAGAAGTTTAGTATTCCATACAAAACCCTGCAAAATAAAGTGAAGAACGCTCACTGCGGTGCTGTAGGTCGACCAACGGCGATCTCGATCGAGGAAGAAAGGATGTTGGCGGAGCATATCAGGAAATGTGGAGATTGGGGTATGCCGCTGTACTTAATGGATGTACGAGTCATCATCAAAAATTACATTGACACCAAGGGTTACAGAGTACCTCTATTCGTTGATAATCTACCAGGACCGGACTGGGCACGAGGTTTCCTGAAGCGCAACCAGAATTGCATTTCTCTTAGATTTGTGAGAACATCAAGTCATCCAGAGCAAAAACAACCGTAGAAACCTTCCAAAAGTAAGCTTAATTACAATTTCTGCTTGAATTGTTTTCTGCATGCATCGCATTTTGTTGTTACAGTTAATTTTCGAACCTGAAAGAAACTATCAAAGATATCCCAGCAGAAAACATCATGAACTATGACGAAACCAACTTCACGGGTGACCCCGGCGTCAAGAAGCTTGTCTTTTCACGTGCGGTGAAGCATCCGGAACGGATTCAAAATTATTCCAAAGGAGCAGTTAGTGTCATGTTCAGTGCTACTGGCTCTGGCAAACTTCTGCCACTCTTCGTGGTTTTCAGACCACGATTGTGGAGGAATTGGTGTCAGAGTGGGCTAAATAGATGTCGCTATGCTCGAACAGACTCAGGATGGTTCGATGCCGATGCGTTTGAAGAGTGGTTTATTACCGTCGTCCTTCCGTGGGTAAGGGAGCACAGTGGCCGGAAAGTTATAATAGGTGACAATCTGAGCAGCCAATAGGTGAGCAGTGCAATAGGTGAGTCCTCAAAACAGTTGCGGCATAGTTATCAGTAAGGACTTAGGTAGTACACAACAATTTGCGTGAATTATTTTATAGCTTCTTTGTATTTATGATATCCATTTGAAATAATATAGTAGGCCTACGGATACCTTATATCTCTCTTTCAAAAAAAGAACAGAGGTATTCTTTGTCTTTCCAGATTTCGCTGGCCAACACGGGAAGACATACAGAACGTAGAAGCATGTGATATCTTTCACAGACTTGAAACCCCACCCTACCAGGCTTCATCATCATCCTCAACAAGATTCGTACCATGGCAGATATCCTAGGAATATGCGTCAATCGAGAAGAAATACACAGACTTCCTTCAGAGAACAAATTTACTCTAGTTGAGATTATACACGTATAAGTCTTGTATTGATCCCATTTTTTTTATAAGCCAGGATATTTTCCTAGAAACTTGCGCATTTTGTAACTGGTTTTGTCACTGCGTCTACAAACTTTTCTATGTTTTTTTGTGTTTACTGCTATTATTACACCTTGATATAATGCGTACATATTTCTTCTATGATCAACATCAAGTGAAAATAGACAGGGTTCTCTGACATAGTGATGGGTGCTGCTTGATTAATGAATTACAAAAATTTTCTTTCAAAAATATCAAAGTGTCCCCTCATGGGGCAACTTTGCCCACCTGTGGGCAAAGTTGCCCCATGAGGGGATAATTTGCCCACCTTTACTCTTTTTAAAAAAAGATGATGAAAAAACTGATTAATCGAAACAAAAATGATACTGATACAAAGTTCAGATCTATATACTCCTTTTGGAACCATATAGAAGCGACTATAGCATGATTTACTACTTGGCATTTTCAAGCAAAAAAATCGAATAGCCAAATTCTGGGCAAAGTATCCCCCCCTCTTACGGTACCTAGTTTGGAAAATTCGACATACCACACATATAAATATCTTTTCATTCATGCAAGAGTAGACGCCTGATAATTATCAGTACTGCCATCGAGGACAAAAGAAGCGGCAAAAGCTTTGCCAACAGCACCGATTCCAGCAAAGAATTATTCCCCATTCATGAGAACAATGAGTCCTTTCATCTCGAAATTGCCACAAGAAAAAAAGCGGGTACTGCATATGGGACATACTTTGTCTTACAAGTATGTGCCCTCAACAGCGACCGCTTCAATTTCCGTCATTATGAGATATGTTTACCCACTGACTCACAAGCCTGACGGGAATGCATGGGATCAAACGGCAGAGTCGCGTTGTGACATGCGTCCACGATATTGTCACGCGAATGCGGAGTGCATCTACGACAGTTTCAGAACTTATTTCGATAACATGCCACTGACATTCGGCATGATGCAGCCCAACATGTACATACCCACATGACCTAAATCAAAGCAAATAGATAGTTGTACAAAAATGGTACACCTCCAGTGTCTTCTATTGTTCACACCCAGATAGGCTTCCTATAAGCTGCTATATCTATGAAAAAGTCTCCTTCATGATCAAGACTATGTGATTTGAGAGTTTTCAACCACAAAAATGTGTGAAAACATAGTTTCTGGAATGTAGATTTATATTTCTACCTGATGGAAGAACAATATTCCGGATCGAAACGCTGGAAAGTGGAAATAATTAATATAAAATTTTTGGTATACACTTCGTAATATGATTTGAGATAGCAATTACAGTGCTCAATTTTCCACTGCAATCAGAAAAGCGATCGCTGATGAGTACCTGTGCAGAAGTGTAGAATATAAATCGTTGACTTAAGAAGAAATCTGCATGATCAGCAATTATCAGAATCCACTGGATCGGAAATTTCAATTTAATGCACGCGCATGTAGAGCGCATGTAGGTACACAAACCTCGAATATTCAATTTTGATTATGAATGAATTGATCAAAACAATTTTATACCTATCCCTGCCTATCACTGCACTTAAAGTTTGATTTCGTCAAAAATGTTGATGGAGTCGATTGATTGTTCTCTAAATGTTGGCAGAATCTCACAGCCTAATAATAACAATTACTTTATCCAAAAACCAATAGCTGTAGTAGAATTCAGCAGCGGACATTACGCATGTCAAATGGCTTCTAGACGATATCCAGCACCACATATGAGATGTGCATTATTTAACTCGATTATTTAAATTTCTATGTTCAGAAGAATGCAGAAAAAAATACCCTACCCATACAGTAGGTATATTAGGTAGAGTGGTAACTCCGCACTTATTAAATCCCCAATGTGCATACACTTTCGATTTTATTAAATGAATTCAATGGAGATACGGTCGGATTTGTTTGTGAGACATATACATTTATGCAGTTTTGAAGAAATTGCAACGGAATTGACTGATCATGATTGTAATGCAAAAGGAAAGATGGCATTTCACAGATTCTCAGTGTCATGACCTTAATGCATAGACCTTAATAGCATAGACCTTAATGATTAATGTTCGATGTCTATGGGACATAGAGTAGGGATATGTAGGTAGAGTGTCGACTCAAAAATGTATCTGTATACAATGAAAATTTTTATATCAAAAGATTCAGTTTTCTGCGGACATTACGTTCCCATGGTCCAAAAAATTATTTGAGCACTTTGAAAAAGTCAAATTTTTGCCAATTTATATACTACCGAGATGACTCCCCGTTGTAAGTAGAATAAAGCAAGTTGGATATCGAAAGGAATGACTATTTGCTAATAATCATCCCAACTAAGCGGAAATCAAGTTGATGATCAACGGAATTTCATTCTCCGTATTATGATGAAACCGGATGTAGCCGGACAAATCAATAGCCCATCGTTGAAGCATCCGCGATGTCACCTTAGAGAGGGCATGTTTTAGTCGAACAATAAAACAATTGCAAGTCGGATCAAGAGATGATTTTATTGATGAATTGCAAAGGTTTATATACAGAGGTTGGAACACTTATGAGTGAACACAACTGGTGTCTTCATTTAAAGAAATTAAATAATTATATTCAAAAATTATGATGTCACAGTGCTTAGAAAATTCATTTAGAATTTTCTGGATTTTATTTAGAGATTTTTATCTTTCTATAAGATTTTTATCTATCTATAACTTTGCGCGAACGCGCCAAATTCGAAATTTCGAGTTTCTACAAATTTTATTGTAACTTGCTGTTACAACTTCTTCCCATTAAACGAAGTCGTTGTACTTCTCCGGCTTCTTGCGTATTCGATCACTCCTACGCAACGGTTGGGGCGAAGATATCGTAGTCGGAGATAACGGAGAGGAAGCAGTTGGCGGCCATAGATCGGCGACGGTGGGAGCTGGTGGAGTCTCATCGATTGGCGTGATTGAATTTTCAGGCGGCGAATCGGTTGGGAGATGAGGAGTTAATGTCGGAGTGGATGGAGGCGCGATTTCCGGGGATGGTGTCAGAGATGGAGGCGGAATAGTAATCTGGTCTCTGTGCCTTCGATGAACCGTATTGTCGGCGCAATCAAGAACGTGGAACATGTTAGCTCCGATGCGATTCAGAATTAATCCTTCGCTAACTCTTTGTTCATTTCCACGGTAAAACTGGATTTCGGTGGTGTCCATCGCGTTCATTCGTAGGATTCGACCTTTGAATAATTGTGCGGGTATCTTCCCTGTTCCCAGATGTTTAGTATTCCGGTAGTATAGGAGGAATGTGTCGAAGCCTGGTTTAGCTCGTCAAGGATGGTTGGCTGGGATACTTTTATTGCGGCTTTGAGGGTACGGACAAAGTTTTCCGCTAGACCATTTGATTGCGGATGACGCGGTGCTATAGTCATTTGAATGCATCCAATTTGTTTGAGCCATTCCTTCAGGGATTTTGAGACAAACGGTGTACCATTGTCAGAAACAATAGTTTGAGCAACTCCTTCCCGTGCGAAGTACTTCCGAAGTGCGGACTTGACGAAATCAGAATTGGCGGATTTAGTTATCAAGACTTCAGGCCACTTGCTGTAGGCGTCAATTATGACGAGAGCTTCGTAATTATCCAAAAATGGTCCGCAAAAGTCGACATGGATTCTTTGTAGAGATTTGAATGGAAGCGGCCAAGGTGCTAAACAGTTATGCGTCCGAGGTTTCGTGTGGCACGATTGACAAGACTCGATGTGTAAAGCAATGTCTATGGTTATTTTGGGCCACCAGCATACCATTCTTGACAAAGAAACCATCTTGTCCCGACCAAGATGAGAGTTATGAAGATACCGTAACATTGTCAGGCGTTGGTTAGAAGGAATGAGGGGCAGATCGTGATACAAGATAACTCCATCGGCGGTGAGATTGAGGTGCTCGCGTTTTGCGTAGAGTTCAGGGAATTTCTTCTTAGCGCTGCTTGACCAGCCTTGTCGTAACGCGGCGAGAATAGGCCCGTAAGCAATTTTTGTTTCTGATATAAGAGAATTGCGGGAGATTGGCAGGTACTCAGTTAAGGCGACGTCGAAGCATTGGGGTGCTGGTTCGAAGCTGGAATTTCTAGACAAATAGTCGGCGTGCTGAATCTGTTTCCCGGGTTTATGCTTGATATCAAAGTCGTAGCCGGACAAATCAATAGCCCATCGTTGAAGCATCCGCGATGTCACCTTAGAGAGGGCATGATCTCGATTGAAAATGTATTGAAGAGCACGATGGTCGGTAATGACGGTGAAACGTTGGCCGTACAGGTATTTGTGCAGTCTTTCAATTGCCCAATGAATCGCTAAAGCCTCCTTCTGTGTTTGCGAGTAGTTAAGGTCTGATGTTGTAAGCTTCCTTGAGACACAGATGACGGGTCTTTCGTTTTGTTGGAGTATCGCACCGATGGCGTATTCAGAGGCATCTACTGTCAATTCAGTTGGGAGACCGAGACTGTAACTTTTCAAAACCTTTCCGTGAAGCAATTCATGTAGCAGTTTATTGTATGATTCGTTGGTTTTGGCCGACCATTTGAGTTCTTTCGTGCTTGAGTGCATAAAATCGTAGAGCGGAGTGACTAGAGATGCGAAGTTTGGCACGAACTTTGAATAGAATTGAGCGAAACCGAGGAATGAGTGCAGCTTCTCAGGAGTATCAGGCTTTGGGGCGTTCTTGACTGCTTTGATGCGGTCAATGTCTGCGGTAATGCCATTTCCGTCAAGGATGTATCCCAAATATTTCAGCTTAGTGACTGCAAAGTCTGACTTATTCGCGTTGATAAGGACGTTGGCAGAGTTGAGAACTTCCAGTAGACGTGTTAGACGTTCATTATGCTCTTGTCGAGTATCGGCTGAGACGATAATGTCATCTTGATATGCTCGTACGCCGGGTAGACCATTGATGACGCTATTGATTTCTCGTTGAAATATCCCAGGGCTGACATTTAGACCGAAAGGCAAGTTCTCATACTGGTACAGACCCAAAGGAGTATTTATTGTTGTCAACTCTTTGGCCTGTTCGTCGAGCGGAATTTGAAGGAAGGCATGCGATAAATCGATTTTACTGAAATATTGTCCGGATAATCCCTGGAACATGTCATCCACTGGAGGGTGACGGTAGCCGTTTGATGGAGCTGTTTGTTTACGGTGGTTCGGTAATCACCGCAGATGCGTGGTTCGCCATTAGATTTGATTGGTGTGACGATCGGTGTGGCCCAGACCGAAGATTGCACTGGCTTTAGAATTCCCTCCTTAACCATGCTCTTCAGATTTTGTTCGACAGGACCTCGTAGTCCGTAGGACATTGGTCTGGCTCGGCAAAACTTAGGATCACCGGTGAAGTGCAAGGAGACTGGATTAATTTTCATAACACCGTGGTTGCGGCTGCATTGGTATATCAGTTCTTTGATGCAAGTGGGAAGAGGCTGAGGCGTTGCTTGAGGAGGCCGGATCGGACTAGAGGGTCTGTTAATCGGTGAGGTAAGGTTTCCATCTTGCGAAGTTGTGACTGGCATAGAGAGGACTGTCGGATCCACCTTAGACTGGACGTTGAGGCGTATGGCTCGAATACCAGGAAGACCGAGAACAGCAGTGGGTCCAGAGTTGGTAATGTAAAATTTGTGGAAGACTATCCTATTCGGTCCCGTTTCCGTTTGCAAGCCTGCATTAATTTCTCCAAGAACAGACAGCTGATAACCGGCAACTCCCCTGATGATTGTTTTGGTAGGATGAAGATTTGCTTCAAGACCAAGACGTTGTAGTTCTTTCTGGGTCATGAAAGATATTGGGCTCGCAGTGTCGACGAAGCAAGTGCTACAGGCGCCGTTGTTAAATCTGACCTCATGGAAGATGTATTCTCTGTCCATGCTGGTATTAATTGTGAAAACGAGGAAGTCTTCCGTAGTTTCTTCTGCAGGATCATCTGTTGTAGCCTCAACCAATTTGACATTCGTCGCAGAGCGGCAGACTTTTGCGATGTGTCCTTTTTTCCGACATGAGTGACATACGGCTCTCCTAAACTTGCAAGTGAACCGCTGGTGGTTGCCACCACAAGAATCACATTTATTCGAATTATTCGATTTGTGGTTTGAATTATGTATTGGTTGGGAATTATTCCGTTGTTGGTAGTGATGAGAGCGTTGCGATGGGTGATGGGACGTCGACTGCTGTTGAAAGTTAACTCGAGGCCGATGGTTATTCCAGTTAGTCGTCGAAGATTGATGTCCGGGTTTGGAATGATTATGTCGATTAGGCTTGGAAACGTACAGTGGTTCAGCAACTGGGTGGATAGCAGAATTAACAGCATCCCACTCTTCAACGATGCTTTTTGCCTTGTTGAAATCGAGCGATGATTAGTTGCATAATTTTCTCTTTAAATCGGGATCTCGTACACCCGCAACAAGTCGATCGCGAAGTTGAGTAGGAAGGTCTGACCCGAACCCACATTTAGCAGCTTGGCGTTGTATCCGTAATGTAAACATCTTGTAGGTTTCTTCCGGTTTCTTTGTTAAATTGTGGTATTTCTCCCTTTCAACAAGTTCGATGTTGGGCGGAGATAAGTGGTTCTGGATAAGATCCTGAAGATCCTTTACTGGCATTGTTGTGACATCGTTGGGATGTGACAAATCCACCAAAAGTCGGAACGCCTGTTTACCAATAGAAGTAATATAATGCGCCGTCTCGTTTGAAGAATCGATCTTTGGGTTCGTTTTCACGTATTGAGAGAAACGAATATGCCATTCCTTTATGCCGTTGACATCCGTAACGTCGAGCGGTTCCATTGGGTTGTGGTAAGCCATTGTAGTTGAGGGTGTAGATCTTCGCAGGGTTGAATCTAAGGTCCTTAAATTTTAATAAACCTTATGATCCTTAGATGTGGGTGTGTAAATTAGTAATGTCCTAGATCTTATACTAGGCCTTAGATCCCTAAAACTGATTTATATTAAGCCCTTACAGTGCAGTTCAGACTAGACTGGCTAGTGTGTTGTTGGCGTGTGTGGGACAGCACCGGACTCCGGATGGTGAGAGAGAGAGAGAGAGAGAGAGAGATAAATTTATATTTGCAAATGGAAATCAAAAGTTACAAAAATGTTATACAAGTCAAATCAAAGTTGTCAAGTTATTGGATAGTACAGTTGACAGTACGACGAAACAGTTGTGTCTACGCTGCGTACGAGAGAAAATCACAGGATATCGTTCTTTATTCTTATGAGGGATGACATCAAAAAGAGGATGATCAGAACTTTGGCAGTCTTGTAAAAAATTGTCAAAAAGTTTACGTCTTCTCGCCAAAAAAGTTGCAAAATTGTTTGGACACTGACACAATGGTTTACATATAATTTTCTTAGCACGATTAAAGATCTTGCACACGATATTATAACAGGTTGAATCTAGCTTACCAAACAATTGTGTGACATACAATAAAACAGACTCAATGTTAGAAGTATAAACTCTCCATAACTCGTCATGACACAGACAGCTTTTCAAAGACCTCAATAAATACAAACGCCTCGAACAACGGGTTTCTATCTCTTTGAAATGATTGATCCATGTCAATTTACAATTCCACGTTACACCTAAAATCCTCATGTCATCAACAAGACAAAACGGCCAAGAAGATACATCAATACGACTGCCTTTCTTATTGAAAATAATGCCTTTGGTTTTAGTGTCATTGAGAACAAATGAATTTGACGTAGCCCACTTTTTCACATGTTCATACTCGTGATTGATGGCATTAATACTTTGGAATACAGAGATTTTATAAATAGGACAAATTTCATAGATGTCATCGGCATACTGTGCTATGTTGGTGCTACTGGAAAAAGGTGACAAGTCATAACAGTACAATGTAAAAAGGAAAGGGCCCAGTAATGATCCTTGAGGAGCACCACTAGTTACACAAGAAAAGGAACTGTAATTGTCTTGAAATTTCACACATTGGAACCGATTTTGCAAATAAGAGGATATAATTCTAATAAAACCACTCGGAAAATGTAACCTTTCAAGTTTTTCAATAAGAATCTTGTGAGAAATGGTATCGAATGCTTTCGATAAGTCATAGTTAACGAGTACACAGGCTGATACATCATCACGATCCAAAAGGGTAGTAACAAAGTCATGCACCGAAACAAGGCAACAAGTTGTATTTGATTTAGGCTTATAAGCGAACTGAAAATGTGGAATATGACGATGAAAATACTCATAAATATCACTGAGCAACACATGTTCAAAAAGTTTAGCAGGGACACTTAACAACGTAATAGGTCTCAGTTGCTCAATATTAGGATTTGACTCCTTCGGAACAGGCGAGACTGCACAAACTTTGAACAGCGTGGGAAATTGTCTCTGAAAAATGCTGCAGTTGATAATATTGCACAAAGGCTCACTAAGGAATGGGGCGGCAAGCTTATAGAGAATATTCGGGATCCCATCTGACCCAGAGGCTTTCGACGTCGACAACTTTTCGAGATATTGGGAAATCAAATAGGGATCACAAAGGGGGCACCAACTATCATCAGCAGACGAAAGTTCAAAAACTTCCCTCGGTTTGAAAGCCGATGTGAAATATCGATTAATGGCCTCAGCAGCATCCTTTGGGCTATCAAAATCTTTTCGAATAGCCGAAAATGGATCCCTGATGCCCTTCCCGTTCATGTCACTGACAATGTTCCAGATATCACGTTTCGAGGATTTGCATTTATTCACCCACTTTTCCTTACATTTTACTATAAGAGCCTTGCATTTTTGACGCAGTACATTGTAGGCAGAAAAATTACCACTTCTGTAGGCACACCATCTTCGATTTATTAAGTCCTTTAACTGTGGGGTCATCCAAGGTTTATCCGAAGGGGATAATTTCACAACCGTGCATGGGATGGAGGATATACTGTCTGTGAAAACACGATAGAAAATATCAACTTTACGATCAATGTCTTGTTCAAAGTACACTTCGCGAAAAGCACCACTATTAAGAGATTGATAGAATTGGGCCATTGATGAGGGATTTAAGTCGTATACTGGAAAGGATCGAGAAATATCTGGACTTGATATCGCGGAATTATTTGCTCGGAGAAACACCTGGGAATGTGAGCCGCGACGTTTGTTAGTCATTGGAGGACCGACAATCGCATCATTATAGGATGGATTCAAAGAGTTACTCATTAGGATCCTGTCCAGAAATGAGTCACCACGAGTTGGAGAACACACTTTATCAACAAGATCATGGGATCTTTCAAGGGTTTCGGTATCAAGATGATTGAAATCGCCACTTACAATCATATTAATGTTCGGATAACAAGAGCTCCAGTGGTCAAGTTCATCTATTAGAAAGTCGGAAATACTGTTTTGTAGGAGGACAGGTAAATTAGGAGGAGAGTAAATTGCAATAAGCACAAATAGTTTACTTCCAAATTTGAAAAATAGCACAATTGAATCGACGATATCGCAGATGCAGACAGATTTAGTGTCCTTTACAGCAACAAGTGAGTCAGACCATATTGCTACTCCACCGCCCATGCGACCGAACCGATCGCAACGAAACATATTATACTCACGTATACGAAAAAAGAGTCCTCGTGAGAATCATTTAACCAAGTCTCTGTCACAATAATGATGTTTGGGCGAAGGAAGCACATGATAATCGCAAGTCATCCATTTTGCCAATTGATACGATAGAGCGGGTATTCGTTAAAAGAAAACTCGGAAGAATCTGACTATTTTGTCATAGAAAATTCTTTTTTTGTATTATTCTACCTCTACGCAACATTATGTCTTCCTCACCAGCAATTCTGCGAGCATTGAATTCTTGTCGTATTGCCTTCTCCTGTTCAAGTTGCTCATTAGTTAGATCTTGCTTGATGAAAACTCGCTGATAATTACCACTCGAGGTTTTTAGGTTACGGGCACTTCTCAAAACTCGCAATTTATCGTCAAAGGAATTCATGAAAACCTTCACAGGTCTATCCCTAGAACCCCTCCTGCCGATCCTAAAACATCGGTTGAATTTAACGTCAGTAGAGAGGCCGATGGACGAAAAAATAGCATTCACCGACTGCCTGTCATCATCACGATTGTTGGAAACGGATTCGGGTATACCGAAAATCACCAAATTATTTTTGCGATATTCTCTATCTTCCATCTCGCACATGATTTCGCTTCGTATTTCATGCTTTAGCTGATTAGAAATGTCATCAAACTTCTTTTGAAAAGAAAACACCAATTCTTCAAACCTTCTGTTAAAGGAAGATGTCATTTCTGTTATTACCTTTCTTGTTTCTTGCAACAAGTCCTTCTTCATATCGGATACCGCACTGTAAATGACTGACTTCATTGTATTTTCATCAAAAGCTGGTTTTGGAGTAGTCTCTTTATCATCAACAGTGACAACGGCATCTTTCAAAGCAGTCAGTAATTGCTGCTTGGATAACTTATTCACTTGTGATGTCGACATTTTACGAACATGAGAGAAGGATAGATTATCTCCAGCATCAGCCATAATGCAAATAAAAATAATTATCAGCAAAACTTAATCCGAGACGGGATTCGAGCTCTCAACCTTCCAAATGGTATGTGTGCGTCTTCCACGATACACTAAGCAATCAACGTTAAGCTGATGGAATGAAACAGCTAGATAATCTCAATACCAGCAAAAATGATCAACGATATGGCGTGATCGTATGACGTCAATTTCCGGTTGATACAGTCGCAGTATAGAATGTAGATCAGGAAGAAAGGATAAAATCACTAATAACTTGATCCACAGGAATTTAGCACAATTAACGATGACAGAAAAGGACGATCGATGAGATGAGGATCACGATGATATGAAATTCATCCAAGAATGATGGCAAAATTGCAACGAACGATGAAAAACAGAGATGAACGATGAGAGACAACTTTAGACACAACCGCACGCGATCACGATCACGTGGCGGAGTGAAAGAATTAATTAACCGTACCGAGGTACTGAAGGAGTTTGAAGAAAGAAAGGATAGTTGGGGTGGGCGGAAAGTAAATATGAATGCAATTTGAATTTCCTTTATGACCGGAAGGTCACCGCAAGGCCGGAAGAAGGCAGTAGATTGGCGGCAGCAGAACTTCAAGACGAACTGGAAATTGCCAGACGATCCAGAACTTGACGAATGAGCAGTATAAGCGAGTTCGACCTAGGAGCAGCAACAGGACTCCACGGTAGCGGCAACAGGGCGGCAGAAGACGGACCAAGGATACCAACACGGGCAGCACGATCAAGCCGTAGTAGTAGGCACCAAAATTAGCAGTAGCAGCTCCAGTTGTCCACCATTCGTCAGTATGCTAGGCTATGCAAGGGCTGTACCAAGCAGGTAGGTAACTGCTCCGAGCGACGCCAGTTGTTTTAGTCGAACAATAAAACAAATGCAAGTCGGATCAAGAGATGATTTTATTGATGAATTGCAAAGGTTTATATACAGAGGTTGGAACACTTATGAGTGAACACAACTGGTGTCTTCATTTAAAGAAATTAAATAATTATATTCAAAAATTATGATGTCACAGTGCTTAGAAAATTCATTTAGAATTTTCTGGATTTTATTTAGAGATTTTTATCTCATGAAATTATAACTTTGCGCGAACGCGCCAAATTCGAAATTTCGGGTTTCTACAAATTTTATTGTAACTTGCTGTTACAGTCTTCATGAAAACGTCGCGATTTTATTCGTGCTTTCTTGGCTGAAAGTTCAACATTTTCAATTTTCACCGGCATGATTTTATGATTCACTAAATTCATGTTTCATTTCTTGAATCTGAATAGTGATGTGGACCCATTTACATCTTCCAAAGTTAATTGAAATCATTGTCTTTGATTATGTGATTTTGCACTGTCAGTGGCATGTATTGCCTGTGACATGATCACGCTTAAGAAAATACCCTTGAGGTTGAGGAAGAAAGTAATACCCATAGAGTAGATATATTAGGTAGAGTGCCCTGTGCAAACGGAAAGTCGGCCAAAGTCTGGGCCGAAGTCGGCAAACAATTTCGGCTCGAACGCGACGTGTCCGGACGCGACGTGTCCGGACGCCCCTAAGTCGGCCCGGGTTCGGCTGGTCGACTTCGGCCAGAAGTGTATTGACCGTTTGTAGCGGTTGATTTGTGGTAGCCGAATCCAGTCCGCGAGATCTGCGTTGGCTTGCCTTTACCTAGCCACATGTAATAATAAGCAATAACAACTACTCAGATGATGAAACTTACCTAGATTGAGTCCACTGAAGGTCAATTTTGTAAACGTATACATCGGGATTCAGGTTGATTGCACCTCAAACAAGTTTAAATCTTGAATACAATGGATAATAACAATCATATCCACTGGTATTCAAAACTATCGTAGATGAGGTTCATTAGGATATTCTGCTCCTAAATTTTGATGTCTGAAACCAACAAAAATACATTTTAACCGAATTAAGATAGTAAAACGCAGACAAACTGTGAACAATGATGTAAAACATAAACCATGTGGTGGAGCTCATAACGACACATAATAGAGAAGTATATGTCATGGAAATGAGCATTAATTTATTGTAAGATGAAAGAAGGTGATAATATTAAATAAACTATTTTTAGATTTCATCATTCCAATAATTTACAACAGCAACGAGTTAATCCACAACACATTTTCCCAGGGTGGACAACATGCCATTAAAGCAGAAAGTCCGATGAATTTGATATTTGATTTAAAATGTGTGCTCCTTTAGCTGAAATAATAACAACGTACCGCAAGATGGTTTACTTATACACATCCAAACCAACCATGTAGTGACACATTCGAACCTGTGACTTATTTTCAAAGTTTGCGACTTGTTGCCAAACAGGGTTGAGAAGGGAAGAACGTGGTCCCGGCGGAAATTCACATTTCAAGGAGACCCAAAAAGGCCAACAAAATAATACTTAAAGCCGAGCTATTACTAATACAAATCCGCTAGAAATTTCTCATCCCTTAAATATTAGAAAAAAAATTTTCAATCCCGATTCACGACCTTATATTTTAAATAAAGCTTCTTGTAATGACACGCGACGTCCTGTATGCTGACTTGATCACGGGAATAACCCAATGCTGGTAAAATCAAAACATTCGGAGGCAGTGACAAGAATAGCCTTACAACATATTTACACATTACAATTAAATACTGTCGATCACATCAGTCGTCAGTCAGTTACAAAGAATCGCAAAAAATTACTTGTCACAGTCGGCAGACGATGAAACGTCAGGTGTCATTTAATGAAGTATTATTCAATATGTATGGTCGTCGTAAATTGTGAGTGAAATTCTGTTTTTTGTCAACCAATGGCCAACCTCCCGTGAGATACAAACTAAAACATTAGCATACACACGGAAATTAAATGGCATGAATAATTTCAGTGGTATGGCAAAATTTTCTCCTTTTAATTTTTTTGTTTGCTTATAAGAATGCTTTCAATTGCCTCAACTCTTTTTCATGTACAATAGGTCTAATTAAACAACCCACTGCCTAATTATACTATATATACGTAGGCCTGACAAAACGACAGACGGCTTGCTCACAAACTACATTGTACATTATCGAAAAGCATAAATCAGCGAATTGAATTTTTTAAGATGGAGGACATTCATGTTTATTCACCACTCTTGTTTTTAGGAAATAAGCTTCAATATCAAGGATCGAACTTTCCATCTCCTATCAACGATCCTGATGAATCACGCGATTAATTCTTTAATCAAATACGTACATTTTATTTTGTAACTTCAGGACAATTAGAATGGTTGGCTTAGAATCTGTTACTATACAAGTTACCTATTGATGCGGTTTATTCACCTGATTTACGAGTACGATTTATTTGCTACTCACATGTCTCAATATTGTTGACGCACCATATACACTCCATTTAGGCACTCATATATCCGCGGTGATAATCTTTAACAAAGGATGGCAACATATAGGCTATACTATCTTCAATTAATAGAGAAAACTGCACCGTCAGCTGTTCGACAAGTTGATTCACACCAGGGTTGTAACCGGTTGCCGGTTGACCGGCGCCGGTTGGGTTGGGTTGGGTTGAGGTTTTGCCAACCGGCCGACCGGCACCGGTTGAAAAACCGGTCGAGGATCATCTAACAAATTTTCAGATTCTTGAAAAATGATTGAACAATTTTAAAAGTAAGCGAATATTTGTTCAAAGGTAGTTTACATGCATGTTTACATGTATGATTATCCCTCCGCATGATCTGGTCATGAAAATTGAGTTGTGGCTAGAAGGCTCTATGAGTATTTTTATTTTCTACATCGGTCTACTATGTTACATGACAAATCGAAAATAGACCGATAACTTAAAATCGATATGGTCAGTCGATTTAGTTATGCTTGTGACATCAACTAATAACTCCGATGATTATGATTGGTGGTAGGGGGGCCTGTAGGTTGTGTTTGTTATCATTCAGAGGTCGGATAAACAATAATGTATGAGAAATCTCTTGTTCTGTTATCCCATCAGTCAAGACGGCTGCTGCTGTGAATGTGGAAATCCGACTACAGTAGACTATTGATATCACATTTGACATTCACATCTCGTCAGTTCAACATGATTGGGCAATTCATCTAATCAAGTGACGTCATTCCGAGTTACCTCTGTTCTCTATCTTCGCTTTGGTATAAAGATATCTTATCACGTGATATCCCGGTTAATACTCTGCTAAGCAACAAACCATTCATTATCAATGTTAGATGAAGTTGTGTTTAGTTAGGACAAACGAGTTCCACTCATGACAACGGCGATGGCCAACATGGACCCAGATAAGCTGTCATCAGAAATGATAACGTCAATGCTTAAGAAAAAGGAACTGATTCTCAAGAAACACAGCAGCACACATGAAGTCTGGAGGAGTATGTCACTGATATGAACAACTACTTCTACAGATGAATCAGAACATATTTTGGGATGGTGCGCGTGTAACCACTGTTATCGTGGCTTCAGAACTCATAGCAAGGCTGACTGTGAAGGTCGTCGAAAGAACTTTGGTCTGAGCACACTTACAAGACACGTATCGAACTGCCCGAAGAAGTCATCAACTCTAAATTCTACGCCATCATCCAGTGGATTGACTAATAAAGTGCCTCCAACTCAAAGTAGTATGATGCGGTATATTTTCAATAAGCGTGGAATAACATCAGATGTTCAAGAGCGTCTTAAGAGAGCTGAAGCTATGTTTGTTGTCAGTTCCTCTAGCAGTTATCGATCAGTAGAAAACCCAGGTCTCAAACAGCTGGCCACCGAATGCATCGCAATCGGTGCAGAATTCGGAAAGATACCTATCGAAAACATATGGTATGGAAGAAATACAATCAAGGTGTGCACCGACTCATTTCAGTCTTTCATATCAAATATAAAAGCTGCATTACATGAACCAATCGCACGCGGTGAAATAGCATGTACTACTGATCTGTGGACAGACGATGTTAACCGACGACACTATCTCGATCTAACTGCCTTCTGGATAAGTGATAGTTGGAACCTGAAACATACTATGTTGAGATGTAAAGTTTTTCCGGATGAACGAAAGACCGGGGAAAATATCGCCAAAGAGTTACATGATATTTTTGATGAATTTGGATTACTAAAAGGAAAAGCTTTCATTACTACAGATTGTGGTGCAAACATTGTAGCAGCGTTGCACGATGAACCGAGACTTGCATGTTTTGCTCATCGATTGAATACTGTGCTTCATGATGGATTTTCTTCGACAGAAGCAGAGTGCGAATCTTTTCGCTGTTTTAACTCAGCTGTTCGCGACCTTATTTCATACATACATCGTTCAGGAATTTCTCAAGAGTCATTCCCAATCAAAATCAAGCGTTACAGTGGTACGAGGCCATGGCGATCATACTACTCAGTTCATATTGCACTTGCGCGCTCATATGCCTGTCTTCAGGAATCTTTATCTTCTGTTGGCCAAATTCATCGACTGAGCAATATTTCATGTGATTTGTGTACAGCTATCGCTGATCATTTCTCTCAATATAATTCTGTGTTTGATTTTCTAGAATCCAGTAATACGCCGACTTTGCAGAATGTACTGTACTACCTTCATACTATCTAGTCAGAGATAAAATTTGTTCAGCTGTTATCACAGATTCAATTGTTATATCGACTCTGAAGAAGAACATTAAGAAATCTCTTGATTCCAAATACTGGACGAATATTAAGGCAACACATGTTCTTGCAACTGTTTTAGACCCAGGCTTCAGGCAATTGACTTTTATTCCTGAACTCAAAGATCTCGATACCTTGTTGAAGGACTCAATGGCAAATCTTCAAGTGCTACCCGGCCAACAATGCTACGTAGCACCTACGTAGCAGATGGTAGCATTGGTTGCAGTAGGTAGCGTGTCTGTGCTACGCAACTGCAACGTAGCAGCTACGTAGCATTTTCTTCGGTAGCGAATGCAAGGTAGCGGAACATAGCAGCTACGTTGATATTTTTCGGTAGCAAAGACAAGGTAGCGAGACGTAGCAGCTACGTTGCAATTTGTTCGGTAGCTAATGGAAAGTAGCGAAACGTGGCAGCTACGTAGCAGGTCTAATTTGTCCTAATTGGCATCACATGATGCCAATATTGCGTCACAAATGCTCCTGGGATGTCTTCCTCCTTAGCGGGATGTCCCGGTTGACTTTCTCCCGGTGAAAAGCGATACGATAGTGTCATTATCTACCAAATCGGGAGAGTTTATCATCTCATCACATGTGCCATGCAACTGAAATAGCCTATACATTACTTAAAACGTTACGTAACATCACATAAAATTGTCAGACTCATGAGGTCCCGAAATAATCCACTGAAAAATGCTACGTGGATTACACATCGAATCCACTTGACATTCTGGAATTCACGTGGAATATTTTTTTTCGTCCAAAATTGATATTGCAGGATTTTCGTCTTTATTTTAGTAGTGAAGCAGTTTCAATTTGTTCGAAATCATGACGGATGACGTGGAATTATCCACGTGGATAATTCTATGTGGATTCCAGGTGCCATCCCGGCCGTGTCGAAATATCATCGTGGTAAATGTAAATTCCATGGCGCATTCGTGTGGAAATATGTCCACGTGAAAAGAAGCAAAAAATTCTACGTGGATTCCCCGTGGTATTTGTGCCGTATTTCCTTCCCTGAGTTTATTTAATTTAAGCTAACCTCCAATTAGCTTATTTGTTTATATGTGCATGAATTTGAATACATAACTAAATGCGCACGATTTGAGTTTTCACTTATGCTCTCATGTAATTGCTCTATTAATTTACAAATACATGACATTAATTGGCGACGTTGAACATTGAATCTCACGCAATACGTATCCAAGAGTTGCTTTCCAATAATAATTCAACATATTTACTATTTACCATATTAACCATTAAATGAAAGCAATTTCTGAACTTTGTCTAAGTACAACGTGGTGCTTCTACGTTTTCTTTGGATAATGTCGGTTACAAACCAGTTTAGTGAGTTCTTGATTGTGTAACCTCTGTACTTTCGTGTTAGGTCATTATCGGCGAACGGAAATATGTGACACTCCCCTGAACTTTCATGATTTGATTAATGTCTTGACTGTCAGATCGCAAGACAAAAATAGAAGATGCGCGGGGAAACTCGCGGCAACTGAAAGTGCTTTGATTGCTGATCGCGTTTCTAGTCCAATGGCGCGCAGAGCAGCTCCGCGGTATCGGCGATTGCCAATGCGTGGCGGTGGTTTCTAACGGATACTACAGAAGGTTGACCAAGCCAAATCTCCATATTTAAAGTGAGGATCAAAGACCTCGTTGGGACGGCACTGCTACCTCTATCACTCTTCTTCCATCTTCTCCTCACTACCTGTAAGTCTCGTCTTGGTTGAGCTGAGGCTCAATACACACATTATATTGGAAACGTCGTTTTGTCTTCCTTCTTTATTGGATTCCATAACCGCATCGGATTTGAACTCGGCTGGGTCCGATAACCTGTCTTAAACAGAAATAAGACTAGGTTGCATTGGAGGTCCCACCGTGTCCGAGTCTGGTTTTCTCTCTCTTCTTCTCCTTCTACTCTATGTCAACAGTCCGTCGACCGGGAATCTATGGAAATAGGTAAGTAAATAATTTCCTATTCTGAACGGTCGACATTTCTAAATTACTGATATTGTATTATTCATCTTTGAATATTATATTTTCATTACCGTTTATATTCAATACTAAATAGTCTAGACGCATAGTGTGTGGCCAGCGCTATTGTCGAAATCGCATTCCCCAAAAATTATCGGTGTAATTGAGTAAAGTGAATTATTGATTAGCGCGCGTTTAGAAGGTGTAAATTCCTTCTAGTCCCTGAGTTGAAACGAGACCCAGGTGAATTGAGTATCAGGCCTGATTGTAAGAAAGGCTGTGTTGTGAAATATTTATTGCCGCGGCGTATCTGTTCCTTAAGATATAAGAATAGGCCTATATTTCGTTTATAATTGTGCATTTCGGCAACATCCTTAAAGTTGTAACTTTACATTTCGAGTACAATCCTCAACTTTAGTTGTAATCCATCTATACTGGCAAGTCACAATATATATCATACACGAAGTCGAACCATGACGGCAGTAGAGGACTTGGTACTCCGCATCGAACAGGTGTCGCAGTCTCTGGCGGACATCCAAAGTAATGATAAAAGACTAAATCTTCCCGTTGGTACCTCCGCCTTAATTCTAAAACCATTTTCCGGTGACCTGCAAGACTCCAACAACCAATGGAGTGAGTTCGAATCACAATTCGAGCTCATCGCAAACGCCTTAGGCTGGAAAAATGATCAAAAAGTGGCTATGTTACCTCTTTATCTAACCGGCCATGCCCGGAAAATTTATCGTGGGTTACCAGGCATCTATAAAGCCGATATTACTTCTCTTCTCGAAGAGCTAGGAAAAGTTTGCAAACTCCGGAAATGAATCGCTATACAGAGATTCAGTTAAGAAATCGACAGCAAAAGCAGGGCGAAGCGGTAGCTAATTATGCGGCGGACATTAAGAAACTGGTCAGGCTAGCATATAGTAACCAAAATCAGTCGGCACGTGACGCATTGGCTTTGGAGGCATTCATAGCGGGTCTTGCTCCAACACTTAAAAAATTAATATTGCGTCTAGAACCCAAGTCATTAGACGACGCAATCATAATGGCGTCGAAAGAGGAAATAAGGAAAAAGGTGTTACAACCCCTAACACCGGACACATCAAATAAAACAATAGATGAACTATCGGAGAGAGTCGGTCGTCTCATCGCGACTCTGACTCCGCCACAGCCCGCCATGGCGTACCAACCCAGGCCATTGGCTAAATGGACAACAGACGGCCTACCACAGTGCTATCGTTGTGGTAAGAAAGGCCACATCGCAAGGCGATGCTTCACCGTCATGCCGCCTTATAGCGCGAATAATACTTTCCGAACATCTCAACCTCAGTCTCAACGGAATTCATCTTCCAGACCTAGGCAGGGTACTTTTCTTCCTAATCAGGGTCGTTTTCACAGTCAATCAAATTTTACCAATAGCCAAAGATATCCTAATTCTGGAGGTCGATCTCAACATCGCCCTATCCCATCTCACAGGCGAACTATAGCGACCATCGGACTGAGCGCGGAAGAGGAAGATAACGCTCTCCTCGACCACAACGACCACAATGGTCCGATGATTGCATTCCTGAGCTCAAGCCACACGTCAAACCGAGTCAGGAGGCCTCAGCCAGGAGTAGGCATAATACAATGCATCAAAAAACTTATCCTCTGTTTGCTTTTTGCCACAATCGTCTCTCCAGCGGGTGCCGTTGTTGACCGGTACAATCCGATGATTTGCCAAACAAAATCTGGAAGCTCGACTTTCAAAGTGCCAACCGAGCCTCCATGCGCCCAACCACCCCGACTGAGAGGCAAACAGCAACACATCACGTTTAAGATATATAAAGACAATATAGCACAATATGAAACAACCGGTCATCATTGCATGATCTTGAGACAAACGACATATACCTTCACATATTTCTTTGGCGATAAGAACCTAAAGAAATCTAGTACTACATATCTGCCGGTCTCCAAACTTGAGTGCCAGAGAATGATTAGTCATCACTCCTGTACTCATGGTAAATTAATTACAAAAACTGACCATTTTACTACGAACAAAGCTCACACTTGGTGGTATCCCGGCGCCTTTGTAAATTGTTGCCGATGGCGAAAATTTCAGACCATCAACTGCTTGCTCGTACCCATCAAAGTATTTAAGCGCCATAACGACGATTTCATGGAAACTAGTTTTGGGGAGGTAAAGAAATGCAAATATGTCAACGGCCATTGTCAATTACCCGATGGTTCGTATATTATGTGGAACATAGATAAGAAAGAGCAATGCAGCAAAGTATTTTGGAAGGAAATCTCCGGTACTTTTTGGGATAAGGTTTGGATCTCCGATGACCATCAGCTTGCATTGTCATTCGCGAACACCGCAAAGGCAGCGACATATTGTAAATCTACAGGTGTGGCATTATTAGCTTCGGAACAAGGTATAGCTGTTGATTTCTCTTCAAATGATAGGGCCCGATTACATTTCATATCTAATTACAAATTCCCAATAAAAGTAGGAGGGAGAAACAGACATAAACGGTACGCGCAACCAAAGACATTTGAGCGACATCACTCATTCAACCAAGCCGGCCTCGTCACATCAGATTTCTTAGCATCAGAACTCCAAGCCTCACATTCAATTGCGATTTCGTATACCAAACGAGTTTTTAGATCGCTCATGCACAGAATATGTAAAAATACAAGGACCACTGCAGCTTTATTAAAGCTATGTCTATCATCTAACCCAACTTTGGCAATGAGGCACTTATTCCGGCATAATTATATTCATGCTAAATCAGTAAGCAACATTTTTCAGGTTTGGCCTTGTACCGCTATTCATACTTACAAATTACTACCTATGAACCACAAATGTACTAGATACATTCCTCTACAATTTGAAGTTCATAATTCAAAATTTTCTGGTTATTTGAATCCGAAAACTAACATCATTTATCAGCAGTCACCACGAATAGCCTGTAGTGATATATCACTTATCCCTGTTTGCTTACGCAACAATTGCATTAATTACTATCCAGACGGTACCAACAAGACAATGATGATATCAAAACCATTGTCAATTTTACATTCGAATTTCTCTGACCTTCCTAAAGCTCCAGAGACTACGTTTTATCAACTAGTAGTATACAATTGGTCGGAGATACAATCGAAAACTCATTGGTCAGAATTTATGAGAACCGCATCACTTCACAATGAAATACTTAATAACATGGGAGTGACACACACTAATCCCCTATATTCAGAGGGCAAAGAAATAGTCGGTCAGATAATGGAAAAATCAACTTTCTCATTCTTAATCGGACTAAAAATCGACTGGAAACAGGTGTGGATTTTTGCTGTATGTATCTATGTCTCATATTCCATATTATGGAAAATTCTTACTAGTTGTTTGCCAGGAAGGAAGTTATACCGCATAATGCGTACTAAAGCGATTCAAAATTGGAGATCATGGCGTGAGAAAAGATCAGCCGCAAAAATTACACATAATCCCACCACGAACAATGAGACTGAAGAACTTTCTCTCGATACGTTAGGCGAAGCGATAGAGGAGAGAGGCAATAGAATTCCAACTGCGCCTCATAATAGCCCAGTCATAGCGGGAGTAAATACCATTATTCGAACGACCATACCAATACACATTAACAATGTAGAAGTTGATGCGCTTGTAGACACGGGTAGCAGTCTAACTTTAATTGATAATCGTTGGGCTTATGAAAATCAGTTGAAAATACACTATGAAGACACCACTGCTCAAGCAATAGATGGCAAAGACATAAAATTAGTTGGATCCGCCTTAGCCACTTTCCGAATTGGCCCAGTGACCTTGAGACACAAAGCTTCTATTCTACAGCATTCTACAATTCCTTGCGTATTAGGCGTGGACATTTGCAGAAACTTGGGTCCTCTAAACATCGATTTCACAAATAACAAAATAACAATTGCCAATAAACCCATGTGGATTGGTCAGGTACCAAACTCCTCAGGAAAGGTTATTGCTACTCAGACCATCATAATTCCGCCAAGAAGTATCTCATATTTAGACGGATTAGTCCTTGATCCTCTACCAATTCAAACTGCGCTACTAGAACCGGCACCCAAATTTTATCACTATCCCATCAAAGTGTTTGATATTGTAGGCAAGGTTTCTGATGGACAATTTCCATTAATGTTCTTTAATTGCGCGACGTTCCCCGTTACTATATACAAAGACACTACTCTCGGCTTTATCGAACCACTGCTACAGAAGGCTGGTCTATCGACAGAATCAGTCTGTACAGTAAACTCGCCATCCAAACATTGGCTAGACTCGGTTAAGTTCGATAACACACAACTTTCAAGCGGTGAACTAGAACAGTTGAAAACAATATTGAACAAATACAAAAACGCTTTCTCCCAAGGTGAATATGATCTAGGACACCTTACGGCATATCATCACAGGATAGATATAGGAAACCATCCACCAAAAGCCGTACAGAATTCCTCACGTCCAGAAAGAAGACCTTCGTAACCATATACAAAATATGCTTGACTACGATATTATTCGCCCATCTAATTCACCTTTCAGTTCACCTGTAGTATTGGTCTCAAAACGCGATGGCTCTACACGTTTCTGCATTGATTACAGAAAACTGAATAAGATCATCGCACGTATCCGCAATGCCAACCACTTCCGCAATTAGAAACAATCACAGATTGTCTACACAAGGCAAAGTATTTTTCTACATTAGACCTCGCTTCTGGATTCTGGCAATTAGATGTAGCAGAAGAGGATAGACATAAAACTGCATTTACAACACATCTTGGTAATTTTGAGTTCGTCAGAATGCCTTTTGGTTTGAGTAATAGTCCGGCATCATTCATTTCGGCACTAGAACTTGTATTGGCTGGACTACAATACGTCGATTGCATAACGTATTTAGATGACATCATAATTTTCGCGGAAACATTTACAGAACACCTGCAAAAATTAGAACGAATACTCAAGCGTCTCACTGAGTACGGCCTGAAACTCAAATTATCGAAATGCGAATTCATAAAGCCAGAGGTTCAATTTCTGGGTCATGTAATGTCCGGCAACGGCCTACGTCCTATAAAAACTAATATTGAAAAAATTGAAAACTATCCTACGCCAGTAAATACGAAACAAGTTCGTCAATTTTTAGGCTTGTGCAGTTATTACCGACGCTTTGTCAAAAATTTTGCCAAAATAGCGGCACCACTATTTGAGCTCATCAATAAGGACAAAAAGTTTTATTGGCAACAGGCTCAGCAAGTCTCTTTCTTAAAGCTACGTAAAGCTTTAGTTTCACCACCAATTCTAACATACCCAAACTTTGATAAGCCATTTTATCTCCAGTCAGATGCTAGTGACACGGCAGTAGGAGTTGTTCTTAGTCAATATGTTGACGGCAGAGATCATCCAATCGCCTATGCCAGCAGAATACTACAAAAACCAGAAAGGGCATATCCGACAGTCGAGAAAGAAGCCGCAGCTCTAATATTTGGAGTTAAGCATTTTCGAGAATATCTTTGGGGAAAAAAATTCTATTGCATCGTCGATCATGCACCTCTTAAATATCTCCTGAATCATAAAGACCCCTCTTCACGTTTGATGAGGTGGTCACTTTATTTGCAACAATACAATTTTGAAATTGTTTATAGACCAGGACGAATCCACTCTAATGCCGATACACTCTCACGTCTACCCGAACACATAAATTCGATGAGTGAGATCAAATCTAAATACGACTTCTCATCAGTCCAAATTTTACAGCAACAGGACCCTCTGTATTCTGCTCTCATGCAGAAGTTGCGCGGAGAACCATTGCCAAAAACCTTGCCAAGACAATTCTCAAGATTTATCACCGAAGAATGGTACAAATTCCGCATTGTAAAGGGTTTATTATATTTCAAACTAACAAACACGTTCGGAAATGACTTAGCTTTGGCCCTTCCTCACGACATACGCAGAAAAGTTTTCATAGAATTACATGAAGGCGCTTTTGGAGGACACCTAGGAATAGAGAAAACTACAGCGCGTATTGCAAGATTTTACTACTGGCCTACATTAAAGAAGGATGTGACTGATTGGTGTCAAGCGTGTATGGCTTGTGCAACCAAGAAAAACCCCAAACAAAAATTAGTGGTACCAATGGTTTCAATCCCGGTAAAAAGACCTATGTCCAGGCTAGGAGTAGATCTCATTGGTCCACTACCCGTGACTTTGAATAGCAATAAATACATAGTAGTCTTTTCAGATTATTTCACGAAATGGCCCGAAGCTTTCGCAGTTAGTGACCAGAAAGCAACAACTGTTGCCCGACTGTTTGTCGAAAATATTATCGCTGTTCATGGTTGCCCCGAATCCTTATTATCCGATCGAGGTAGAAACTTTACTTCTGAGTTATTGCGCGAAGTTTGTAGACTCACAAATACCGAAAAAGTGTACACTACGGCCTACCATGCTCAGACAGATGGCTTGGTAGAAAACTTTAACAAAACCTTACTGACAATGCTATCCTTTTATACAAGTAGAAACCAAAAAGATTGGGATACATTTTTACCATACGTTTTGTTCGCCTACCGATCCGCCGCTCATAATTCGACCAAAGAAAGTCCATTTTTCTTATTGTACGGTCGCGACCCACGTTTGCCTAATGACTTAGTATTGCGTGAATTCTCAGATTCTTCACAAAGCGTGGATGAATACAAACATAACCTCGCCAAGCGTTTAGAAAGCGTATGGCATGTCACAAGTGCCACCATCAAGGAGGCCCAACAAAAACAAAAGAAATATTATGACCGCAATGTAACTTTTTCCGCCAAAAACCTAGCGGTAGGGGATAGAGTGTATCTTTATATCCCTAGTCGAACAAAAGGATTGTCCCCCAAACTTCAGTGCCGTTGGAAAGGTCCGATGAGGATATTAGAAATTACGAATACTAATTGTAAGATAGTCCCAATCCGAGAGCCACGTTCAAAGCCGCAATGGGTTCACATAAATCGACTCAAACTGGATAAAGCAGCAGGACTTCCGCCAGCCATTGAGATGGAAGGAAACGAGGAAGGAACAGAGAACCAAGAATTGGTTATTGACGAAATTGAAGATGAAATAGATAATGATGAAATAGTTGCGCAACAAAATGACATGTCCGGAACGCGGGTCGTTCCCAGTGATTGCACTGACCTCACAGGAGAGGCGGAAAGAATTATTCAACCGGTTGAGAGTCACCGATACCCCCTTCGAAATAGAAAAGTAACTTATCCTAACTAATTTTTGTTGACCGTTCAGCATAAAATTCATATATATCCTAAGTAACTATATCAAACTAGTAAAAGTACATTGAGAATATCTTGTATAAACCCAGAGTGCTGTCTATTGAAGTCAACTATAGATTAAATAGCGTATTGACAATAGCTTGTGGGACAAGTGTGGTGTACAGGATAATATCCATTATTTATTAGTAACTATACAGGAGTTACCTGCCTATATACCTATACATTATATCTCTATATGTGATGTCCCAAGTTAGTATCTTTCGAAAGATTGTTGAAGAAGTCACATGTCTGTTGAATTTTGGGAGATCTTTGTATAATATTCTAGTCTTGTTTATTTGTGACTAAAGTGATTAACTCTATAACTCACTGCAACTTCTCTGCAGATTCTTGTGTATATATTTGTGACAACAGTGAATATCTGCATGAACCAATTTGTGCTGCAATGTATTTTTGAACCATGATCACACGATTATTTCAAGAGGACAATTATTGTGTCTTTCATTTGCATTTCATCCTTGATACATGAATAGTTCTGAGGTGATAAAATTTTTAGCTCCCATCAATTTGCACTAATAATTCTATACATAGAGAGGTCAGCATGAGAATGTTGTCAAGTATGAGTGTGTTGTCACAGGAATAGATAGACTAATTTCTTTGCATGATCATCCTTCCAGGGATATTGTCGAGTGATGAGACTATCTTATTGCATGTCTTCTATTGATAATCTTCTGTAAGAGTGTAAGTGTCGTATCTATATCTCCCTTGTTGTTGTGAACGTTATTTTTATCTGCATGTAGATAGTAACTATAAATTTTTACGACTTTGCTTGCTTCGAAGTTTGCAGTGTACTTGTATAATACCTCTCTCTCTCTCTCTCTTTGTAATCTGTCACACATTTTTCACCTCAGCCTCATATATGTGTAAATGTATGTACAAATGTATGCATGTTCTTATGCTACACCATCACATGTACTCCTTACAATTAATTCTATTGCGTATATTTTTCATAGCCTCAGCTTTTCGAAAACGAGACCTCTTCTCTTGATTGTAATCTTCCGTCTTCTCTAGTAGCAGAACAGTGTCATCTATGCGTATCAACCTCTGAACTCTTCGTGCATCGGTTGCCCTCTCTCGATATGATGACGGGGACGTCATCCTACAAAGGGCGAACGTATGTAACCTCTGTACTTTCGTGTTAGGTCATTATCGGCGAACGGAAATATGTGACACTCCCCTGAACTTTCATGATTTGATTAATGTCTTGACTGTCAGATCGCAAGACAAAAATAGAAGATGCGCGGGGAAACTCGCGGCAACTGAAAGTGCTTTGATTGCTGATCGCGTTTCTAGTCCAATGGCGCGCAGAGCAGCTCCGCGGTATCGGCGATTGCCAATGCGTGGCGGTGGTTTCTAACGGATACTACAGAAGGTTGACCAAGCCAAATCTCCATATTTAAAGTGAGGATCAAAGACCTCGTTGGGACGGCACTGCTACCTCTATCACTCTTCTTCCATCTTCTCCTCACTACCTGTAAGTCTCGTCTTGGTTGAGCTGAGGCTCAATACACACATTATATTGGAAACGTCGTTTTGTCTTCCTTCTTTATTGGATTCCATAACCGCATCGGATTTGAACTCGGCTGGGTCCGATAACCTGTCTTAAACAGAAATAAGACTAGGTTGCAATTGAAAAAGGAAATTGGGAGCAGTACTCTGAGCGATTTATTCAATACATATTGGCTAGCGGTATCACGGATGAATCTATTAAGAGAGCCGTCTTTCTTAGTTGTGTTGGACCGAAGACTTACGGGTTGTTGAGAAGTCTTCTGACCCCTACTAAGCCTGCTGATGTTGCTTTGGCTGATATTCTTGTTGCTTTGTCCAAGCATTTTTCTCCGAAACCGTCACCCATTGTACAAAGGTGGAAATTCAATACTCGTGTTAGGCAGCCTAACCAAACGGTGTCTGAATACGTTGCTCTTTTGAGGGAAATAAGTCAGCATTGCGAGTATGGTAGTACTTTGGATTCTATGCTGAGAGATCGTTTGGTATCAGGCATAAATAATGAGCACATGCAGAGAAGGTTGTTGACCACTGAATATACAACTTTGGATTTTAATAAGGCTCTTGAGATTTGTTTAGCGATTGAAACTGCCACTCGAGATGCCGAGATTTTGAAGTCAGGTGCCACTGGAACCAGTGTCAATAAAGTTCACAACTCCAAATTCTACAAAAAGGACAAATCTAACAACAATTTTCAGAAGAAGCAGCCTCAGGATACGAAGTGGAGTCCGTGTTACAGGTGCGGAAAAAAGCATAACTGTAAGACAAGTCCAGCCATTAACAGTACGTGTTTCAAGAGCAATAAGAAGGGTCATATCAGTTCAGTCTGCAAAAGTTCTCAAAATACAAATTTCAAGAATTCTGTTAATGCAAATTCCAAGAGTTCTGTTAATGCAGTTGACAGTGTTAACACAGATACACCTGACCAGTCCACTAGTCAGTCTGACCCATTTTTCTATGATTTATACTCAGTTACTCCAGAAGATCAAGTGAATCACGTTGCACCTTATGAGGCTACTATCTTACTGAATGAAGTTCCTATCAAGTTTGAGATAGACACTGGTACTCCGGCCACCATTTTGACTGAGAAAACGTTCCGTAAAAATTTCGAGGGAGTTAAGTTGGAAACTTCCAATTCAGGATTGAGAGCTTACACGGGTCATAGTTTGCATGTAGTCGGGATATTTAAGTCCACAGTTTTCTACAACTCTCAAAAGTTGTATCTACAGTGTGCAGTTGTCAAGAATGAAGGACCTAATCTTTGTGGTAGAGATTGGATCAAGGCTTTTGGATTGACCCCAGACTTTCCTGTTTCTCACATAGATTCCATTGATTCCATTTTGACCAAGTACACTTCCGTTTTCAATGATGATATTGGTGCTGTCAAGGCAACTTGTAGGATCGATCTGAAAGAAAATGCAGTTCCAAAGTTTTGTAGACCTCGACCTATTCCATATTCACTTCGTGAGAAAGTTGATGGCGAGATTCAACGACTGTTGAAATTAGGTGTTCTGGAACGGATCACTACTTCCGACTGGGCAGCGCCTATAGTTCCGATTGAAAAAAATGATGGAAAGATCAGGCTTTGTGGTGATTACAAAGTCACCATAAATCAGTGTCTTGCTCCTGATCGTTACCCGCTTCCTAACATAGATGATTTGTATGCTACGCTGGCTGGAGGTGAAAGGTTTTCGAAACTCGATTTGCGTACTGCTTACTTGCAGATTCCTTTAGAGGAGTCGTGCAGAGATTTCACTGCTATCAATACACCCACTGGTCTGTACAGGTTCACACGATTGCCATTTGGAGTTTCATCTTCTCCTTCAGTCTTCCAACGCATAATTGATGATCTCTTGGGTGATATGAAGTACGTTTGTGCATATCAGGATGACATTTTGGTCACAGGTAGAGATGATGCAGAGCATTTGATGAATTTGCAAGAAGTTCTTAGGAGACTTTGTGATACAGGCTTACGTTTGAATCGTGGCAAGTGCAAGTACATGTTGACTGAAGTTGAATAGTTAGGACATCTCATTGATTCGAAAGGTATTCACCCAAGTCCATCCAAGGTCACAGCTATTAAGGATGCTCCTCCTCCTACAAATGTCACAGAATTGAAGGCTTTTTTGGGGTTGGTGAATTACTATGGAAAATTCTTGAAGAATTTGTCAACTGTTTTGAATCCACTTTATGAATTGTTGAAGAAAGAAGTTGCGTTTGTTTGGCGTAAGAAACAGCAGTTTGCTTTTGAGGAAGCTAAATCTTTGATTTGTTCTTCAGCAGTTCTGATGCATTTTGATCCTTCCAAGCCTTTATCGATATGTTGTGATTCTTCAGCCTATGGGATAGGAGCCATTCTCTCACATACTGTTGATGGACGTGAGCATCCGATTGCTTGTGTTTCGCGCATTTTATCTGAATCTGAAAAAAATACTCACAATTAGAGAAGGAGTCGTTGTCTGTCATCTTCGCAGTGAAAAAATTTCACCAATACATTTATGGACGTCATTTTACCATAATTAATGATCATAAGCCTTTGGAATCTCTTTTGAGCGAGAAGAAGGCCATTCCTACTACTGTTTCTGGCCGAGTGAAGCGCTGGGCGCTCATCTTGGGTGCGTATGATTATGCTTTCAAGTTCAAGTCTGGATCTTCCATTCCTCATGCTGATGCCTTAAGTAGATTACCCCTTAAGATCACCGAACCATCCTTTCCAGTACCTGTTGAGAATGTTCACTCATTGAATTTTGTTTCCTTGATTGATTCGTCAGAAGTTCAAGCTCATACAAAAAATGATCAAATTTTGAGTTTGGTCATGTCTTACGTTTTACATGGAAGCTGGCCACGTAATTTGTCAAAAGAGTTGGTTCCATATTTTCATCGCAGAAATGAACTAAGTATTGAGTCTGGAGTTGTCATGTGGGGATCACGTGTGATTATTCCTACAGAATTGAGACCTATGATGCTGGAAGTCTTGCACAACAACCACCCTGGTATTGTCAAGATGAAACAGCTTGCTCGCAGTTTCGTTTATTGGCCTAAAATTGATCATGATATTGAACGTTCTGTTCATGAGTGCGATGCTTGTCAAGAATCCCGATCTTCGCCACCTAAGTCTGAGTTGTCTCCTTGGCCATATCCGGAGAGGGCGTGGAGTAGAATTCATATAGATTTCGCAGGTCCCTTAAAAGAAAATTCATACATATTGGTAATGATCGATGCCCACAGCAAGTACATTGAAGCATTTCCTTGTTCTTCTTGTAATGCTAAGACTGTTATTGAGAAGTTGATGGTGAGTTTTTCCGCTCATGGTTTGTGCGACACAATAGTCTCTGACAACGGACCTTGTTTTGTGAGTAATGAATTTGCTGAGTTTGTCAACCGATTACAGATCCACCACGTTAAGGTTTCACCTCACCATACATCTTCGAATGGTTTAGCTGAGAAGGCTGTCGGTTTGGTGAAGTTGGGTATCTCTCGTGAAGGATCTTTGAGTGTAAAAATTTCGAGATTTCTTTTCCGTTACAGAAATACACCACAATCTACTACCGGTCGTACCTCATCTAGTTTACTCTTCAATCGTGATGTTAAAACACCTTTGATCTTAGTAAAACCAGAACTATATTCTCATGTTCAGAAGGCAATGAATGACCAGAAATATTTCCATGATCGACACGCTGTCCGTCGCAAGTTCAGTTTGGGTGACAAGGTTTTCGTTAGAAACTACGGAGCAAGCAATGTTTGGATTCATGGTTCGATAGTCCAAGTTTTGAGTTCTAACGTGTTCTTGGTTGAAGTCCCTAGTGGGTATGTCAGAAGACATATTGATCAATTGCGTAAGTGTTTTGAGTCTGAAGTTCACACTCCTGTGCCTTTGAGTAGCGTTTCTTCAACCGCAGAATCACCTAGGCCACTTCATGTGGATAGCTCAGGAATAGGGGCACATGGTGCCAATTCAACTAGCTCTGTCGCAGTGGAGAAGACTCCGCTCTCTCGTACCATTGGTGTGGAGTTTCAAGTTCCTGGTACCGTGGAAATGGAGAACAGGCCGTTACCTCGTCCTATCGATCTCGAAAAGACGGAATCCCCTGGATCGGAGAAGTCGGATTTCCCTGGAGCGGTCGCCGCAAGGAATACGAACTTTGAAAATTTGCGTCGGTCTTCTCGTGTGAAAAAGCCGCGACAAATCATGAACTTATGAAGTTGGTGGGGAGATGTGCCGTATTTCCTTCCCTGAGTTTATTTAATTTAAGCTAACCTCCAATTAGCTTATTTGTTTATATGTGCGTGAATTTGAATACATAACTAAATGCGCACGATTTGAGTTTTCACTTACGCTCTCATGTAACTGCTCTATTAATTTACAAATACATGACAGTATTCATGTAGGAATGTCAACGTGGAAAAGATGCTGAATATTCAATGTAGATTCGAAGTAGCATTTCTATAATTGAGTCCACATAGGGAAAAGCGGAAAATTCAATGTAATTCCGTACGTCATAGTCGGTTCGTCCACTTCGTCGAGCAATCATACAAATAAGTTTGTACAATTGATTCAAAGCTACTCAAAGGATTATTCAGCATTCCTATCCTCATTTCCTATTTCCTCCATTTCTGATCATCCTCTTCCCCCTTCCTCCCTCCCTCTCTCACTACCTCTCTCTCTCTCTCTCACACACACACACACTCTCTCTCTCTCTTCTCTCGCATTATATCATGTACGTGCATACACACCCATATTCGTGAGGCATCATAAATATTGAATGGTCTATGTCTATTTCGCACGACAATATTTTCACATAGGTAACCAATTGTTATTGTCACTTAAATCTCCCAATAATGAAATTCGCATTTCACAAGTATTAAGTCTTGGAATTAAATCGTCTTTTAAATGCTCGAAACTTTTGCAGCTCTGAGTTTTCTATGGGTTTCATCAAGTGATGAGAACCAACAGTTTACGTTTAGTAGTATAGGCTATACTCTACATCCAAAATTTGCGAAAGCGATGTGATTTTGAAAACTTTTACACAGCCAAGTTCTGTTGTGCAATTTCACCACCGCCCTTCTTGCTTTCATAGACAGCTATTTCATCCCTATCCCAATTTCGGCAGCCCGCACGTCTTTGTTCGCCTTCGCCTGCTGACAGCTACAGATGGAACAGGTAGCATGGATCGATGATGCTGGCGCTTTACCTCCAGCCACACACAAGCGTCAAGCATGGAGAAACTGACATGATTGCGATGTTACGTCAAATATAGCAGACTTCAACATTGTGGACTTTCATTGCGCACGCCACTGCTGCTATCCTTCATCTGTCTGTAGAGACCGCTAGTCTCAGTGTTGCCTACTTTATCTTCTTCAAATTCTTATTCATCGTGTACAGTATCAAATTTAGTGACACATGCGGATTACGTACAGCCCTCGTCGTGGCAATGGATTCTTCAAACGGAAGCAAAACTTCATCCGATAGATCTGCGATATGGATTTGAAGAAACTTGAATAGCCTACCTAAATGATGCACTGGAAACAAAGAGAAATGGTGCTGTTGGATGCCAGAACAGAATTTCTTTCGAATAAGACAATCAAAATACATTTGAACTCCATAGACTTCATGAGTACTCCATGACTTGTTGCTTCTTCATTTATCAACTCCGTGGTTCAAGCTCAAATGCTTCTGTGTGTCGATTCTTTCATCGCAACAACATGTAAGTTTCTGTACTTAAATTCATATTAAATTGGTTAATGAATGAAATAAGAAATAAAATCAGAATGGAATTTTCGAAACAATTCAGATTCAGATCTATTTCACAAAATTTTGAAGATAGGCTACACATACGCACATTTAGCTTCATACTGTATGTAGTCTGTCTACAACTACATGTATATCGTGATGGCAAATACATCGGCAAATGTTGTTCCATGGCCTGATGATAATTTTGCTTTTAAAAGTCTACTTCAATAAGTTTTTACTTAGTTCTCATTTATCAGCTAATTACCATTTGTTTTATAGTAGTCCTATTGAAAATTTCCATAATTTTGCATCAATGAATAAGTATAAGCATTAAGTATTTTAAGATTTATTATTGTGTATGCACTACAGCACTGTAATTTTACGCAGATATTCGGCGTATACACATAGGCCTACATCCACTCACATTTAGGCGCACTCACATACTAACAAATATTATCAACTTGAGATGTTGAAGCAAGAAATGAAATGTTTTACATTCCGGTATGCAATTTCACATATTCATACCTCTTGTTCTGCTGCATTTTTAGACTGATCAATTTGTGTAGGAGCATCTTCCAAGTAGCATCTGAATATGCTTAACAATCGAGTCCTTACTTCGACAGTCGGCTGTTTCCGGACAATGAAGATATGAAGCTAATCATTCAAAGTAAGTAGGCCTAAAACTTTCGGCGATCATTTGTTTTAATTTCTATTAGTTTCATTATGCATTTGATAATCTCCAATGAAATTTAGATTATGAGACACAGCCTATTTAGACATTAAAATTATTTATTATGATTTAGTGGCTTCTTTATGTCCCTTTGTAATCATTTGAAATACTCTCTTATTTTTAGATTTATTTGCTGTTCAAGCGTTCAGGACATGTGTCCCTTCTTCAGGGGTTAACAAAATCAAGTGGATAAGCAATGAACTCCTGAAGAGCAAATAAATCTATAAATAAGAGAATATTTCAAATGATTACAAAGGGACATAAAGAAGCCACAAAATCACAGTGAATAATTTTGATGTCAAAATATTAAAATATTTCAAATGATTCGCAACGTTTTATACGAAGGGGAATAAAAAAGATATAAAATCATAATGAAGAATTTGCTACCGAGTGAAGGTGAACTATATTACTCGTAAAATTCCAACTCTCCAGCTGTAAACGACTGTGTTGTAATTCTTGTTACAATTGCGTAATCGCAATCACAATTAATGTAATTACTAATTGTAATCAATTACATTTCTGATGAGTAATTTATAATCGCAATCAATAACATTTTTAGCCATGTAGGCCCTAATTGAGAGGTAATTACGATTATTTTGCAGTCAGCACAGCTTAACATTCGTTCCGCAAGTTGCTTAAATTACGTGACTCTCCTCGTCAAAAAAAACATTACTATGAGTTGATATGGTTCCACACATCCGGTTATTGATATGGAAAGGTGAAAGCAAAATTCTTCTTCGGGTGTTGTATATCAAAAATAAATAAAATAAATCTCCTGACGTTTCGCCGTCTGGCTTGTTCACAGGAATCAACGTTAAAGAAATTGTCACATCCAGTGCAAGTAGAGTGAAATACAACTCATGTGGATGTTGTGACGTACATGTAGATGACACGTCCGTTTTTAATATACAACACCCGAAGAATAATTTTGCTTTCACCTTTCCATGCATTACTATACTTAAATGTGTAGCCTACCGGGTGTGCAACTACCGGTACTTTTTTCAAAGAAATTTATGACGAAACACAATTCCAAAATCTAAATGAAGTGCCGGTCTTATGATATTCTTTCCCTCTTATCTTAATAACTGAACTGAAAATGCAGATCAGAAAATTACGCCCATCGGAGAAAAGAGAAAAAAAACAAAGTTGAAATCTTCAAGTCAATTTAAATCATAGCAGGTAATTGCAAGCATGGCAAAGTCTCCTAGAAGCCAGAAGTCTCGATATCCCAATCCTGTATCTTCAGTTTGAATCGTTTAGTAGTAGAGTTGTAGGGCGAAAACACTTGGTTGAGAATAAAAAGGTGCAAAATTAATATCAATGCTATATCATCGCCTGCTTTTCCGGGGAGCAATTGTAATTAACCTAAGCAAATCTGCCTTGAAAAAGAGGTGGCGTGGAAACGCAGAGTTTAATGCTGACAATTATCTAAAGTAATTATGAATTAATTGAAATGTAATCGAAGAAAAACGGAGTGCCGGTAATTTGTAACTGTAATCGATTACATTGATAGAGATGTAATTTGTAATTGCAATCAACTACATTTCATGAGTAATTGACACAAGTCTGCTGCGAATACAACATAATCAATCAGAACACATAAGTATAGAAGGTCGCAAGCAAGGCATAAAAAGTTTTTCCACTACAATTCCTGCTCATAGTATGCACGTTAATTAAATGTTAATCAGGCATTGACATTCTTCAGCAAATTTGTATACTTTCAATACAGAGATCATAGTATAGCATCATAGGGACTTACTGTACTTAACTGCATGCATGATTCGTATGAATAGTATGCTACAGACAGGGTTGGAACCGGCCGACCGATTTTAGTAACGCCGGCCGTTTAATTTAATTAGACCCACGTCGACCGTTGTTGACATTCACTCTAGAATATATTGCTTAGTTAATCATTACAACATTAAGAGCATGCAAATGTAACATAATTTGAAAGTATCCACACGTATGTTTTGTGACATGATTATTACGAACCGTTCCTTAAACAGTTAAAAAATGATTACTGGCAACTTGTACATGTTATAGTTCAAACTCCACTTTATCAGTGATGCAGTTCCTAGAATCCTCTATCCTGTTTGAATTTCGGAAGGATTGTGTCCTCTTCTCTGCCTTTTTCTCTGAGGATTTTCCTCCTGCATCTCCGCCTTGGCTAGAAAGCGACATTATCAATGAATCAATTATCGTCAATCGTTATCATACATTCAGAAAGGATAGTCCTGATAGAAGATAAAATAAAGTCCAGGTTCGTATTGGTAGTGGTGTGACAACAGTGACTATTTTTTTCTCAGGATGTTCCAGTTTCATCTACTGAGGCATTTGACTAAAGGGACGCAGATCTGTGATTTAATCAATGTCTTTTTTGCATGCTATTATCTAATTTTTACGCACGGTGATCTGCCACAGGTGTCTATATTTGAATAAATGCTTATTCCTACAGGCCTAAATAAGTCGGTCTACATCAAAAAGTAACAAAAATACTGTACATTGGAGTAATAGGATCAGAGAGACCTTGCTGGTTGAAAGATTAAGCAAATTTTTTTTCGAGGGCAGGACAACCGCTAAAGAAACTGCTAATACAAATCCGATCATGCGTCGCATCTTCATGTTCATTTGTTCAGTTAGTGTGACTATCATCAGAATTTTCAATTCTAAGTTGTCGTGTTGCTTTTGACTAACCCTGTATCTATAGGCCTATTATGCTTATCTTACAAAAAGTCAGTTGAAATGTGTTATTACGAAGTTGTTTCACATTAAGCAATAAAATCTGCTTTCTGTGTCGAATTTTATATTGATATCACACAGGGTTGGAACAATTACACATTTTTTTCCATCACTATTACAATTACAGTTGTGCTTTTGCAATTACAATTATAACTCTGAAATCAAGATATTCAATTACAATTGCAAATGCACGACTATTATTCAATTACAATTGCATGTGTGACTTTGCAGTTACAATTACTTCAAAAGTTGCAATTAATTACACAATTACATCGATTTTCCGAACAATGTTGGTCAATTATGAGTTGGTTGTCCAAAACAATTTTAAGTCTTTGTACATTTGATTTTTAGTATAAGATGCTACAGGTAGGCCTATTTCTAAAAGCGGTGTTAACGCCCATAAAATAGGTTGCGCCATCACCTCCTATAAGGATCGTCCCATACCCATGCAAAGTCATTCTCCTCCATGTACATTCTTTTATATCAAAGCTAGGTCTCATGTTTATTAATACGTTGACCTCTCACCTACGGCGTTTACTAGAGATTGGCATAAATTATTAGAGGAAATATTAATGTATAATAAATTCGAAAATGTTCCTAATATGACATTTTTAATTTTGTGAGTTTTGTTGTAGAGGCTTATTCCAATTATTCAGTAAAACGCGGCACAGAATCAGACCTGTATGTAGACTATACTTGTGCATGTAGGGATTGTAGGCTACATGGGTATTTATAGGCCTGTATCAACACTTAACAACTTCTAGCCTGTGGATCATCACGTCATTAACATTGATGCCAGGCCTATGCTGATTGCTGACTGCTCTACTAGCTATCTCATAGATGTACTGAATACTTCAATTTTCAATATAGCAATCTTTGGATTTTGTGCTTCGTCTAACCGAAAAGACAGAAGTAATTGTGTAGTTGACCGACATATTTCTTCAATTACAATTACATCATAAAAATTCAATTTTTTTGACACGATCTCACACATTCAGATCGGTCAGTGTTTCAAGACCTCGGAGACTTACCAAGCCTCAAGTATATCATAGTTCGATGCAGGATATGAGCACTGCCAAGGAGTACTGCTTTCGTCAATTCCGGTATGTGGTGTGGCCAAGGAATCTTGTTGAGGTAGGCCTTCAACCTTGATGTGCAGGCACCCAAGGCGCCGACAACAACCGGGACAACTTCAACATTTGTGTTCCACAACTTCTTTATTTCTATGCGTAGGTCTTGATACTTTGTAATCTTCTCTTTCTCTTGTATGTTTTTGTCGTCGGGGACTGCTATATCTATTATCAGAGTCTTCCTTTGGATCTTATCCACCACGATGATGTCTGGTCTTCTTGCTTGTAAGTAGTGGTCAGCCCGCACTTCGAAGTCCCACAAGATCTTTGTACCATTACTTTTGATCACTGATTGAGGGTCGTGCTTCCATGATCCACCACATCAATTCCTTTGTCCTTGCAAGTCGCTCTATGGATAGACTTGGCAACTTCGCTTTGTCTTCGGAGGTATTCCGTTCCTGCCAGTTTTGAAAAGCCAGTCAGGATGTGAGAGACAGTTTCGTCAGTTGCTCTACAAAGTCTGCATTTCGGGTCTGTTGAAATCTTTAGGATATGTACTTTATGTGCCTTCGTGTTCAGAGCCTGATCTTGTGCGGCTGTTAGCACTGATTCGGTCTTAATCTTTAATTTGACAGTTGGTATAAGCCAATTGTACTGTGTTTCTTTTGTTGTAATGTCCTTGGTTTGTTTGAAATATTGTCCATGCAGAGGCTTCTCATGCCACTTCCTTTGTCTGTCGTCCACTTGTGCTGCTTTCCATGTTTGGAATTTTTCGGGCCCGTGCTTGTTCTGATCATCTGATTTCACCACCGCCAGCAGTGGATCGTCTTTAGTATTCCATATATACTCGTTGAGGCTCCTGTCGTCTCCCTCGATCACTTCTCGGATGTTCTTAAGCCCTCTACCTCTATTTCAACGTGGTAGATATAGGCGATCGACATCGGCCCGTGGATGTAGCGCACGGTATACCATTATTATAATAACAATTAGAATTAGAATTACAGTTGAACTTTCACAATTACCATTATAATTACAATTACTCTAAAATCAAAATCTTCAACTACAATTACTTCAAAACTACAACTTCAAAATTTATTAAACAATTACAGTTGCAATCATTGTATTTGTTCCAGCCCTGATGTCACATGTGTTTTTTTTACAGAAGCACTACGTCGAAACGGGATCAAGGAGGGCCAAGATGCCGTGAGGAAGCTGGTCGTGAATTGGATGAACCAGGCTGTACGGCGTCTGGAGAGACGATGACAGACTGTTCCATCCGCACCCAATGATTATAATAAATTTTATTTATATAGTGTCTGTTTTCGAATGAAATCTGTGGTGCACAGCTGTATGAGGGTTTTATGTGCATAACCAAGCTAAAAACGCAATAGCAGATGTTGAGGTGAGGTGGCATTAGTAAATAACATTTGAACAACTACAAGCCATACTAGCATTCGAGTAAAACTGCAAGGTAGCAATAGTCGCATTTAAGTAGCTGCAAGGTAGCATTAAAGTAGCTGCAAGGTAGCGAAGGTAGCATTAAAATAGCTGCAAGGTAGCGAAGGTAGCATTGAAGTAGCTGCAAGGTAGCGAAGGTAGCATTAAAGTAGCTGCAAGGTAGCGAAAGTAGCATTGAAGTAGCTGCAAGGTAGCGAAGGTAGCATTGAAGTAGCTGCAAGGTAGCAAAGGTAGCAGATAGGTTGCCATACGGTAACTTTGCTACGTAGCATATACGTAGCTGGGTGCGCCAAATGCCACGTATCTGCTACGAATCAATAGGTAGCGGCGCTACCTTGCTGCGACGTAGCAGTCAGGTTTTTTGTTGGCCGGGTAGCAGCAGACGTTTTCACAATCAATGATTCACAAAATCAAAGACAAGAGGAAGAAAGAGTAGAGAAACGGCCAAGGATTACCGTTGAAAATAGCACTACCGAAATTGACCCCTTCGCCTCGATGAGAAATAGTAGGCCTACATCAGATAATGAGTCTATTCACAAGAATACATGTATATCGGACAAAGTGAAGTATGAGCTTCAGCGCTATACTAAAAGTGAGCGAATAACTTCGGATTCAAGGAATCCATTGATTTTTTGGCAGCGAGAGCGGGGATGCATTTCCACTGTTATCGCAGATAAGCCGTCGGATTTTCGTGGCCCAAGCATCAAGCGGAGAAAGTGAGCGACATTTTTCTATCGCCGGAAAGATAGCCTCCTCCGATCGATCTTTACTATCGGCAAGCAGTGTCGAAACTTTAGTTGTGCTTAAAGAAGCTCATATTAATGGTCTTTGGTAGTTGACGTGAATGTTACTTGCATATCCAATCAGTTTTCATTTTGACTCATAGAATTCTTATGAATTAATTTTGTAATTATTACTCAGTCTGACATACATGAACGTACGTTTTTGCAATACTAAATCTCACATGATAAAGATTAAACAATCATTGGTAACGTATCTGTAAATGCCAGATCCACTTTCTAAATTATTTCATTTTAACATTTAATTCATGAATTGAAATGATGATTGTTATAATAATATGATCGTAATATATTATTAATATAATTACCAATACATGTATAATAAAAATAGTACCGTAAATAAAATGTATTGTATTTATATATATATATATATATATATATATATATATATATGAGCAAAAAACATGTCATTAGAAAATTGCCGCTCGACCACACCGGTTACCGGTTGGGTTGGGTCGAGTAAAACCTGACCGGTTACAACCCTGATTCACACCCACACACCGCATGAGGAATCCGTGAACTGACTGATAGACGTAGCGCGCGGCGAAGAAATGCATTGCAATGTTCGAATTCGGGAGGCTCGCCATCATGAAGACATGATAATCCCCTTTTAGAATAGATCAGAAATATAAATTAGGTAACTGTGTGGTCGGGATGTATTAGAATGAAGTCATGCTTTATAAATAATCATGAAAACTGACTATCGTACATGCATACTCGTGAAACATCGGAAAATTATGGCATTTCTACCTGAGCGCCTTACGGACTTCTAAATATAGTACCCAATACAGGATTCTCGTCACAGTGCGATTAATCGCTATGTTCCGAAGTCAGCTACATTTTTCGTGTTGCCGAAGTTCTGCCGAAAGTCGATTGACCGAATTATGACGCACTTGTGCGACATTCATAAAAATGCGTGGTTATAAAAACATTTCTATTTATTTCATATCAAAACATCTTTTGCAGTTCATAACATAACACAGATAATATAAATTTCGATAGAAACTTCATTTGAATTGAAACTGCTCAAGATGGCCGAAGAGTCGCACTTTGCAGTTGTCGGCCCGGACACGGTCCGACATTTACGTTTTCACAGGGTGGTAACTCCGCATTTATTAAATCCCCAATGTGTATACGCTTTCGATTTTATTAAATGAACTCATGGGAGATACAGTGGTAGTGTCACCAAATGTGAGATATGCAAATTTTTGCAGTTTTGAAGAAATTGCTACGGAATTGAGTGATCATGATTGTAAAGCAGAAGGCATAGAGTATGTCGATATATAGGTATAGTGTCGACTCAAAAAGTATGTGTATAACAGTGAAAATTTTCATATCAAAAGATTCAGTGTTTTTACAGAGATTACGTTCCCGTGGTCCAAAAAATTATTTGAGCAGTTTTAAAAAAAGTCAAAATTTGCCAATTTATATACTACCGAGAGGACTCTCCTAAATAAGTGGTATGAAACATGTTGGATAGCAAAAGGAATGGATATTTGCTACTAAGCATCCTAACTAAGCGGAAATCAAGCTGATGATCAAGGGAATTTCATGAATTGTATTATGATGAAAGTCTTCATGAAAAAGTCTCGATATTATTCGTGCTTTCTTGGCTGAAAGTTCAACTTTTTAATTCAATTTTCATCGGTGTGATTTTATGATTCACTAAATTCATGTTTCATTTCTAGAATCTGAATAGTGATGTGGATCCATTTACATCTTTCAAAGTAAACTGAAGTCATTATCTTTGATTATGTGATTTCGCTCTGCAAGTGGCAGGTTGCCTGTGACATGATCACGCTTAAGAAAATACTCTTGAGGTTAAGCATGAAAGTAATAGGAACCCATCGAATGGCTAATCTAGCAAAGAATAAATCTCCAATGCTGTCATGACAAAGAGAATCTGTAAAACACCATCATTTCTTCTGCATTACTATCATGATCATTCAGTTCCGTGGTAATTTCTTCAGAACTGCAAAAATTTGCATATCTCACATTTGGTGACACTACCACTGTATCTCCCATGAGTTCATTTAATAAAATCGAAAGTGTATGACATTGGGGATTTAACAAATGCGGAGTTACCACTCTACCTAATATACCTACTCTATGTTCCTTGCTGAACTTTTAGAACAGCAGATCATTGAAATACTCTCGACCTCTTGTCGGGTGCAGACGTGCGTTTTCGATGCTCTCGTGCGACAACTTTCCATGCTTCTAACTTTGGAACTAGACATCGGATCGCCAAGATTTTTACCTCAATCTGCTCGCCGTCCTTCATTCTATCAGACCAGTCAGTGCTGCTTCGACTGTGCCATCATCACAGCTCTACGACCTGGTCAAGTGGTGCCATCTCTGAACTCAATCTCTCCAGTTTTCGTCTCTCTGATTAGCTGGCTAGCTCCCGCACGCTCAACTGCTGCTTCTGCCTCGATTTCCATCATCGCCGCAGCTCCGAAATCTTCGTCTGGTAGTGCTAAGTGCTTTTACCATAGACTTCTTGACTGCATGTGCATCGTCGCGCTGAGAGATACAAGCGCGCTGCCGTCGCTTAGTGATCAATAACCTGTCTTCAATAACCTCTTCTCCGATCATCGTCGCTGCGTACGATTTGACACAACATCTGCACAGTGGTCCAGCGGTCAAAGACGCTGGTGGGCGATCCACGGACACCGGTTCGAGACCCATCGTGAACAATTTTTGGAATTTTGTTTCTGTGCATCTCTACACATTTATTACTCATTTACATCTTTTTTGGTTTATCAACCCGAGACTCCCGCTCATATCATCTCATGGCCCAACCAGCATGCTCGTCCTGTCATCTGGTCGGTACGAAAAGGAAGAAAGGACGGGAGTGTGCATCGTGCAATCGATATTTCCACCTCACATGTTTCGGGCTTACTCAGAAAGAGTCGTCTTCGATTACGTCCTGGTCCTGTTCAGCATGTTTACCTCTTGGTGCTCGCACTCTTCACTTGGATCAGTGGTGGGCAACCCGTGGCCCGCGGGCCATTTGTGGCCCACGAGACCAAAGACTGTGGCCCGCCAAAGAAATATAAAACTTTATTTTTCGGCCCGCGGGCCACAGTCCATCAGTGTCCAAAAGTCATTAATTGGCCATCGATGTTTCTTGCTACTTTGACGAATATCATTTAGTTATTTTTCTCACTCACTGACTCAATTTCGTCAAAATAAACCCTTATTATTCTAAGACAACTATCTGCCTACACGCTATCTTGCCTGTGGTTGGCGTCATCGAGACAGCGCTGGCGATCGTCAATCGACTTCACTCATACATCAGTCATTTGTAGATAGCTTCACTTTTCATACAACACACCGCACGGTATGAATGGTAAGTTCGATCGTCTCTGTTGTTCAAGGACTGGTGTATGGTCGAGTTTGGGAAGGTGACGTCAAGCTTTACGCAGAGGTATTATTAAAATGGAAATCGCTCACATGCATTCAAGGTTTTAAGATTTGTGATAGTGACTGACTGACTGATTTATTGCTACTGATCATCATGGATAAATGGTTAATACGAACATCAGCCTCAACGTCTACTACACCCCCAGACAGCTCACTGAGTTCAGATGCCTCCACAGTTCCGTCGGCTGATGTTGATCAGTCTCCAAAGAAAAAGAAACTCAAATCTTCACGTAATGCTTCTGTTCGTCAATTTCAATGTGAGTGGGAACTAAATTACTTCGTTATTGAACAAAATGATCGACCTCTATGTCTTTTATGTGATACTTTGATTAGCGTTTGTGAAGTCTACAATATCAAGAGACATTACATCACTTGTCATCAAGATAATGATAAACGATATACGATTGAGAGTCAAGAGAGAGCAACAAAATTATCAACATTGAAAAAGCAATTTCTTTCTCAACAAAAGTCGATTAAAAAAGTTCTTACAGAATCTGAAATAGTCACCCTAGCGTCGTTTAAGATAACATGGCTGCTTGCCCGCAAGCGTAAACCGTTTTCTGATGGTGAATTGATAAAGTCCTGTATGATAGAAGGAATGAATATATTGCTGACCGATATGAGCAATAAGGCGGAGATTCTGCGTCGCATTGAGGATATTCAATTAAGTCGGCGAACATTTATGAGAAGGCTTGACCAGATCAGCAACAACTTAGTGATGCAACTGAAGGCGCAATTATCACAGTGTGTAGCTTTTAGCATAGCATTGGATGAATCAACAGATTACTGTCATATTGCTCAGTTCTGCGTCTGGGTGAGATACGTCGACCAACAACTCCATTGTCATGAAGAATTGTTAAAATTACATGGCATGCATGATCGTACCCGAGGTCAAGACATTGCAACAGCTCTGCAGGGCATATTGGCAGATTACGATCTTTCGACAGCTAAAATTGTGTCAATAACGACAGATGGAGCCCCATGCATGATAGGCAATAAAAATGGTTTAACCTCATTGTTTAAGAAGGATGCACCTCACTTGCTTAATTTCCATTGTATCATACATCAGCAAAATCTATGTGCAAAGGCCACGAATGATGAACTTCGGTCTGTGATGTCAATCGTCGTCACTATCGTAAATGTTATCCGCGCAAAAGCATTGTTTCATCGTCAATTCGTGGAATTCCTTAAAGATGTCGAGGCAGAATATGGTGATTTGTTGTTACACTGCGAAGTGCGCTGGCTAAGTCGCGGCAAGGTGTTGGACAGATTTATTGCCCTTTTGCCTCATATTAACGACTTCCTCGATATAAAAGGAATTAAAGAATATGACCAATATTTGTGCGATATTCACTGGATTCGAGACTTAGTATTTTTGGCCGACATTACCCGTCACCTCAATGATTTAAATGAACAGCTCCAGGGTAGGAAATTAACTATTGTAGCTGCAGTTGCAGCAATAAAGGCATTCATTTGCAAATTAAGTTTATTCAGCAGTCAACTGGCTGACCAGCAACTTAGACATTTTCCACAGTTGCAACAATCATTTTCCGAAGAACCACTGCCCGTCATGAATTTTATTCGTTATGCTGGATGGGTCGATGAAATAAAATCCAACTTCCAGAATCGTTTCCAAGATCTCGAGAAGCTTAACGTTCCCATTCATTTCATTCAAAGTCCTGATACGTTTCCACTGGCGGACATACCACTGTTAGCGGACATGTTCCAGTTGGATTGTGTACGTTTAGAAACGGAACTTATCGACATGCAAAGTGCTCCTTCAGAAGTTATCCAAGACATCAAACAGCCAATCCTACGTCAGCTGATTGGCAAGATCTTGTCCATTTTTTGCTCTACCTATTCATGTGAAGCAACTTTTTCAGCAATGAGCGCAATTAAAACCAAAAAACGAAACAGGACATCAGATGAAAGCCTGGAGAATGAGCTGCGATGTGCCGTTTCTATATTTCTACCTGACTTTGACTTTCTTACCGCTAATATGGACTGCCAAATTTCCCACTAATATTTGTAAGTGCTATCATTTTTTGTTTGCCGTTTTTCACTGAAACCTACATACATGTATTGTTGTTAAAAAATCACTGCATACCGGCTGAGTTTTCATTTCACTCAAACTTTTAAACCAGTAGATAGGAGTTACAGGTCAATTATTTAAGCAGTATTTTCTTTATAATTGAAATTCATGCAAAATTGGTGAAAATTAGAATTTTTAACAAAGAAAAATATGTTGGCCCGCAGACACGATGCCTCGGTGGCCCGCGTCTTCCTTGAGGTTGCCCACCACTGACTTGGATGCTCCAGACTCATCCTTGGAAGCGCCCTCGACGGAGACGATTCTACAGCGAATTTTCGCCAAAAGACGGAACCGCAAAATCCCTGCGCGACTCCCCAAAGCGGTTCGTTGTACTGCAGCTAGTGCACTGGCGACTGCGATCGACAGGGCAGTGAATTCTAACTCACCGCTGAATTGGATCCGTTTGTTTTGCTTCGCACCAATCGCCCTCGGCGTGCCAACCAACCGTACCCCCTCCGGCGCGTCACTTTCGTCCAGCCTGCGACAAACCTTGACTGCTTTTGAAAGCATGACGAGTGAACAACTTTTGGGTATTCTCGAGAACCTTGATGCTGCTCCGCATGTCGATTGCTTCTCCGTTTCATCCGAAGACTCTGAGACCTTACGTAGAAGAGTAAGGGCAAAGCTGATCGACGGGGACATTTCCGGAGCCATCAGAGTCATCGCATCCGACGATACGATTGCGCATCCGACTGACAAAGTCGTTGAACTCCTTCGAGAGAAACACCCTCCCGGTCCTGATTGTGTCAATTACTGTGACTCTTTCGACACCCCACAGATTGTAGTGACCAACGCCGATATTGAAGCTGCTCTCAAGTCCTTCCCCGGAAGCAGTAGTGGTGGGCCGGACGGATTGAGACCCGGTCACCTTCGCGACCTCACAGGACATGCTGCCTACGAATCGGGACGCCGCCTCCGAGCTTCAATCGTCGTCTTGATGAGAGGACTCTTCAATGGGACCGTGTGTACTTTCGGAAGAGACTTGCTTTTTGCTGCGAATCTCATTGCACTGCGGAAGAAGGACGGTGGCATCCGGCCCATCGCCGTCGGCAACGTCATTCGTCGCGTAGCTGCCAAAATCGCTAGCCGCGCCGTGTGTATATCTTTGCGCCCCGTGCAACTTGGTGTCGGCATTCCTGGTGGAGCGGAATCCGCCGTTCACGCAGCTCGGGAGTACATCTACCGGAACCGCAACACATCAAAGCTGCTTTTTAAGCTGGATATGCATAACGCTTTTAACTGCGTGAAGCGAGAACATATCCTGATGACCGTCGCGCGTCGCTGTCCCGAGATTGGCCGACTGGTGCGTCTCTCTTACGGCAGTCCGACCAACTTGCTTGCAGGAAAAGCAATCATCAAGTCTTCCTGTGGAGTTGAGCAGGTTGACCCGCTTGGCCTGCTCCTTTTCGCCCTCTGCGTCGATGAAGTAGCCAGATCCGCCAAGTCAGAGTTCAACGTATGGTACCTTGACGACGCAACGCTCGCTGGACCACCCGACCTTGTCTCCGACGATCTGAGGAGGATCATACCCGTCCTCTCAACAATTGGTCGGCAGGTGAATCCGACGAAGTCGGAGGTGATCCAACTATCTTAGTCGAATGTTCTTACCACACAAAACATCAGTACACTATTCGATTGCTTGCCAGGTGCTCAAATCACCACCATAGACTCCGCAGTGCTCCTTGGCTCTCCTTTGCATCGGTAGGGAATAACATCTGTGATTCGACAGAAGAGCGACACCCTGTCCAGAATGGCGCTACGACTACAATCTGTAGATCGTCATACCGCCCTCTTCCTCTTGAAAAACTGCCTCTCCATGCCGAAGCTTCTGTACACTCTGCGTAGCTCGCCTTGCTTTGTGGAGGAAGGCGGCCTGTCACACTTCGATGAGGTCTTGAGATCGGCAGTTTCCTCCGTCTGCAACGTTGACTTTGACGACACAGGTTGGAGGCAGGCTACTTTGCCGCAGAAGTATGGCGGACTTGGTCTCCGATCCGCGTCAGACATCGCTCTTCCCGCCTTCCTGTCATCTTCATTTTCAAGCGCATCTCTGATCTTCGACATCCTCAAGTCAAAAGACAAATTGAGTAGCCATAATTCAGCTCTTGAGGTGTGGTCCTCCTCCCGTCTGAGTGTTCCAGATAAGCGCGATATTCAAAGTGAATGGGACAAGCAGCTAGTGATGTTAAACAGGGACCACCTCCGTCACGAACTCGACCAACATCGACTTGCAGGCCTAGCTGCTGCTTCTCAGCCGTACAGTGGTGCTTGGCTTCAGGCAGTGCCTTCGACGTCGACCGGTACCCTTCTCGACGATGAGACAACACGCCTGGCGGTGGCACAGCGTCTCGGTTTGAGTGTATGTGAGCCCCACCCATGCCGTTGCGGTGGCACAGTCGACAAGCGGGGCCTTCACCCGTTGTCGTGTCGTCGCAGTGCCGGCCGTTTCCCGAGACACACGGCTATCAACGACGTTGTGAAGCGAGGGCTGGATGCAGCAATGGTGGCGTCGTTTCTCGAGCCCGTAGGACTCGATCGTGGCGACGGCAAGCGTCCAGACGGGTTGACTCTTTTCCCCTTTTCTCAAGGAAAGTCGCTAGTCTGGGACGCAACTTGCGTCGACTCTTTCTCGTCCACTAACGTGTGCGGCTCAGCAGTGGAGGCTGGTTCCGCTGCCACCAAAGCGGAGAAGGCAAAGCTTTCCAAGTACGCCGCCTTAGCCGATCGCTTTGTCGTCCAACCCGTAGCCGTCAAAACGTCTGGTGTCATCGGGCCACTGACACTACCATTCCTCAAAGGACGTATATTGGACGACGTATTGCGTTGCAACGCAATGATAGCAGAGAGAGAGAGAATGGCTCTTTCAGCGGCTATCTCTTGCTATCGTCCGCGGCAACGCTATCGCCATTCGACTAGCAGGACGGCTTGATGAACAGTGATTGACAATATTCGATTTGTATTTTATTTTATTTTATAGTGATCTGAGACTTTTGAAACTGTTGTAAAAATTAATTGCTCTGTATAATGTTTTAGAAATACATTGTTCGCACATTCTTGATCATTTCATACAAGAGGCGATCTTCACTGATTTTGAATAATAGTTCCAAAGAACTCGGAGGGCTCAAACTGCCTCTGTACGTCGACATTTATGGTTGTAGTTGCAGTTGATGTCCCTTGTTTGGAGCTCCGGTCACTAGAAGTGTTTTTACCGCCGGTTGAAATTTTCTTTGTTCTTTATTCTTCTGTGTGGCTATAGGGTGCAACTTCAACATAAATGTGAGAGGATTTTCCTTCATCAATGACTTATAAACGATTACAATGCTATGACGCTGCATTAAGTTTACAAAGTGGGATTGTGGGCGCTTATTGTCTGAGTGACTGATCGGAAAGATGCGGAGAGCATTGTTCTCATTGCTTTGATATATAGTTAGCACTACTGAAACACGGGTTTGCAAGGCACCATTCGGTACGTCGGTCGATGCGATGAGACCACAGACGAGAGTGAGAGAGAAAATCTATAACCACTCCTAGCTTGTTCTAATTGAACAATGTTGTATTCCGCCGGCTACATGGGTGTTGCAAAGAATGACATACTTGTAAAAGTAATGTAGTAATTAATCAAAATTCATCTCCTATTGTCTGCGAACGAGGTTGAATAATGATCAAGGAAAATTATTAATTACTAAGTCAGTAAGATTCTATATGATGAGAACGATCCAGCCGAATCGCGAATCGCTTTAAAATATCAAACAGTCCGATTCGATTATCCGAACCCAATTTTCTATCTACTTCCGATTCGATTATCCGATTCGAAAATGAAGCTCCGAATTTTCGGATAATCGGACTTTCTAGATCACATCTGCCTGTCAGCGACGACGATTGACGATCGAATGAATCTACGTACAATTTTGCGATTCAGTTGAATTCTAACCGAAGCAGGTCACTCAGTGCAGCGCATTTATGACTCAATTTTACATGAAGATTTTTATTTTTTATTGATCCTAAAATAAATTATGTTGGTTAAAAATGCCTGCATAGGTTTTAACTGAGCAGATTCATGTCATTTGGAAAAATTATCTTAGCTGAATTTGCTGCTATTGAAGATGATTGGAGCAAGAGTAGATTCAAATGTCGGAAACTGTTAATACACAAATTCATATAAATATGTCTCACAAAGCATGTATCAAAACCTTATATATGATTCCACAGAATTAGGCCTACAGCGTCAAAGCGCATTTTCAAGTAAACATTCATTTCTCAACCTAAGTATTTGCATTATATTAACTGAATGTAAGTAATCATTAAATTCTTATAACATTGCTGGCACGCATACGCTAGCCACGCTGACTCTACTGACTCTGTTTTCACTGTGTGCTGCTTATGGAGGTTAGTGCCTTTGTATCGAAGTTGAAAAACTCCACTCCAGTGCTATAGGAGTTCGGGTACAATAACTTATGTCGATTAGCAAAACGGGGATTTAGTCCTGCCAAAATGATAATCTGTAACCCTATCAAGACCGGGGAGGCTTCTTTTTACATTTCCTAAAATAAGTCAGATAGAAGTTTAATTTTTTGTGACTTTTAGTTTGTACAGGGCGAATCAAATTAAATGACCCCATTTTATAAAGTGTTGCAGATCAGTGAAAATCCAATGAATTTTTAAATGAGATGCATCATTTTAAACCCCAGAGTATCCAACAGCAACTCAATGGTTGTCAAAACTACATAGATATGTTACCTTTGACAATGTCCAACGGTTTTGAATTTGAAAAGGTTTCCTAGTTTTACATATTTATACATGCATGCAATAGTTGAATAATTGATCTGTGAATTTATGCTAGGATGAAGCTGTCTGTGTCTACAAGAGATTTCCCGTGGAAGTCAATTGAGGTGCTAAATGGCCTTCATGGTATCTGGAGTGGCTATAAAGTAGTATTTTGGCTCCTCAGTGACCAGCAGTAGGTTTAATATTTGAATACACCCAAAATTGAGATGAAATAGTGGATTATTGATGTAGTAAGTCTACTTCTAATATCAAAAATGGCTGAGCAAAGTCAACCAGATACGGTTTGATGCGAATGGAGCATTGGTTTAGTTGAGCAAAGTGTTTCGGCTCCTCAGTGACCAGCAGTAGGTTTGAAATTTGAATACACCTAAATTGAGATGAAATAGTGGATTGTAAGTCTACTGCTGCCGCCGAAAGTACCTGAGCAAAGTCTCTGAGGCTTGTTTATGTGTGTGTGGAGCTGTAGTTTAGGTCTAACTGCTGTGTGGTTGATTCTGAAGTTAGCAGTAGGGTTGTCAGTAGATCCATATCTTTGAATTGATTTTTTGGAGCTTTTCGGTTACTGATTGGTATACATATGAAGTTGTGAGCAAATTCTACCCTTCATTTTATGCATCATGCTAGAATTTGAGGTCTGAGCAAATTCATTTAAAAATCCTACTGCTAAAGCTACTGCTGCTGGCTGGGGCAGCGCTTTCACTTCCGAAGCGGCGAACGCAGAATGACTGGAGGTGGATATGCAATTCTTCTGCGTGAAGTAGTCAGTCCAGCGGCAGCGCGCCGGTATCCTCGTGGAATCAACGCTGCGAAATGTTGATCCAAAAGATATGGGCCAAAATGTCCTCAAGAGAGGACAATATGCATGAAAGGATTAGTTAAATGGTTTGAGATTTCAATTAGAATTTTTCTTGTTTTTTAAAATTCAAATAAGAAGTATGTGTAGTTGTATACAGATGAATCAATCATTTCCCCAAAAAAAGTTTTTGAAATATCGATGAAATATTTTTTATCTCAAGAATATGGTGTGTTTCCGCAAAAACTGAATTTAGTGTCAACTCAAAAAAATTGAAACACTAAAATATTTTTTGTCAAAATATGAATATTTTCAATTTTTTTGAGTTGACACTGTAACTACTACATCCCTACTACTGGATGAAGCAACTGCTATTGGTTTGGCGCAATTAAGTGAATTATATTCTAGTAATACAAATTTGATAAATTGATAATATTTTCTAATGCAAGCAAAACAATTCTGCAGCAGACGGCTGTGTGTCGCGGTGAAGCAAGCGATACATTTTTTACATCTTTAAATTTTTTGAAAAATTTGCTCGAAGCATAATCATCAGCAAATTCTGGATTTTTACACTGCACAGGAAAAAATTTGCAGTTCTGAGTAAATTGATTTTATTTTGTCATTTAACTTGATTAGTCTATAGCGGATTTGTGGCTTAATCGTTTGGTATTAGTTCCTGATTTTTGACTTATGTGGCGTCGAATTTCACCGAGATGATCTTGATTCGTTGATAGTTCGATTTCATATAAATAGAGAGATATGCAAATTTCATAGCAATTTAATTTAATTGAAATCGTCTGCGTCTGCCGAGTTCTAGTGAGTTCCTCTTCTTGTCAGACGAGATCAAAGAAAAACACATGTAAATCTAATGGGACGCAGATTGCAGTTTTTAGCTGAAATGAAATTTTCTATGTTTTCTCTGATTAAACGAAAAGTATTAAGCCTAGAGTCATGATTTTTGACATGTAATGTCTTCAGGTCATTTCCTATGATATGCATGTGCTTTTATCATGCATCTAATCGGGAATGTATGCGAGAATGTGGTTAAATGTGGATAAAGTTGCTCAAAATGTTTGTGTTTGCCGACATTAAGAGGCTCGCCAAATCTAAATGTGTTTAGCTTTATAGACAGGAGTGCATGAACATGATAGGAAATGACCTGAAGACATTACATGTCAAAAATTATGACTCTGGGCTTAATACTTTTCGTTTAATCAGAGAAAACATAGAAAATTTCATTTCAGCTAAAAACTGCAATCTGCGTCCCATTATAGATTTACATGTGTTTTTCTTTGATCTCGTCTGACAAGAAGAGGAACTCACTAGAACTCGGCAGACGCAGATATTCGTAATAGGCATAGGGTGTACATCATTCTGTGAAAGCCTCACTTTCGGCCTCGTTCCCTGCAGAAACTCGCTCTGGCTGCCGGACTAAATGTCAAGAAGTCGAATTGCAGAACAAGACAAGCGTCGGATAATTGAGGCCTTCACAAATGGTGACGACTATGTTCAAACAGCTACACTTCTTGGTATCGGCAGAACAACAGCCTGGGAAATCATCCGGCGATTCAGCAGACTGGACTTGTGGTTCGTCCACGTGGTGGAGCAAGAAACACGAAAGTTGACAATGAGATGATTGCTAAAATGATGGAGATCGTGGAGGAAACATGCCGAATACACTTGGTTCAGATCAACACCGAATTTAAGATCTGCTCTTCCACATAAGCCAGTGCTTACCGAATCAACTATTGCCATCTGCTCCTTGCCATCTGCGAGTTCATCATGCTCGGCTTTCTTAAACATCGCGGAGAACAGTTTTCAGTGTTTGGAAAGCCGCTGTCAAAAGGCAATGGCAGAAGTTCGCTACCAACTGCAGCAGCAATCTGCGCAACAAAAGCAAGCGACACTTTTACAGATTGCCTCCCAAAATTTGAGCGAAATAACGGTCCTGCATTGCTCCAACTCATTTCAGAAAACAACCACCTATATTCCATCTATGCTGCAACTTCAAGATGTAACAACTCATCAGTAAAAGTGCATGTAAGCCTATAAGAAATAATATATAGACATGTGGATAGCAAGGTGTTCTTCTATTGCGCTGCATTTTTAATTAGTCAGGTTCATCAATTCTGAAATATATGAATTGTTGGGATATCAGCTGCGGATGCTGTATGCACTGCAAAGGCGCTTTCTTGTGGCTACTTTCAAGCAAAAAAATAGACTTCATTCAAATCGTATGTTTAATTCTGTATTGACAATGCTGAATTGAGTGGTAGGATTCCTAATTGGCATTTGCTACAAATTTGCATTTGAATGTCAATTAACCAATTCAAATGTTGCTGTCATTACTGTTTTCGCAAGATCTTTGATGAATTACCAGATGTCACTCTTGATGTGACCCATTTCTCAATGAAAATATCTATGTCATCAATTGAATTCTCGATGTCTTCATTTGAAGTCCCTGTGTCACTAATGAAATCCGCTGTCACTATTGAAATCACTAGTTTCACGTTAGTTGTTTTACATGTCACTGATGAAGTCCAAAATCTGTAATATGCAGTTTCCGTGAAGAAGCAGCATTCCAATATCATTATCATCATCCACGACTTGCCATCGAAATTTATCGCATGACCGCGGAAGTCTGATACTACTAGAAATAGAGACGCAATCATTTGTCATAGCGAAACATTGTTATCCGACACAAAGCTATAACTACTGATAGCTACTTTCGTCCCAATGTGAGATCGTTGAAGTTTCGTCCATAGGTGCATCCGGAAATAAAGCTCAGAATCAATATGTTTGAATAAATTCAGATCAAATTTGCATAGCAGCAAATGGCTTCTCACAAATTATATTTTCAAAATTCATCCAAAGTAAAGAGTAAAGAAGAGATCGGATCCGCGAAGTCTCCATGCGAAGCATGTATCATAGTTCTAGGACCTCTTAAAAACCTAGGTCGCTGGAATGTAGGATGCATCATTTGGCCACCGACACCTATTTCACTTCTTTATTTCCTTGCAGAAAACTGAAATGAAGATCAGATGACATTGCTGTATGCTACAACTCTCGGTACGTGGCACGAAACTTCCCATATGAAATATAGTGTGCAATACGTCAGTCATCAAATTTTCTTTCAATAATGAGACTGCTCCGTTGTCTGCACATGTTCATCGATTGAAATAAGAATGTGATACATGCTTTCATCAAGAAAGCAACCACAAATGTCGTTGAAGGTAGCGGCAAGTGAGCAAACCGCCAATCATTCTTGATATACAATAAATTCGACAGAAAGGAAAAGGACGCCATTTGATCAAATGTGCTGCGTCACTATACCACACGGATGGTACCAGACGCCTTGGACAACGCCGCTGGCATCTATGTGTGGGAGTTGTGTCAGTGAGTTCGATTGGTCATTAATATTCGGCATTTCCCTTTGTGTCCGTAGTGCACCGTGGAGGATCGTTGATCGGATAAACAAACTGAACGAATTCTCCAGCACGTTTCTGCTCCTGAGATGAATTGAATACTACATCGAATGCTCGGCTAGATCAAAACATTTCAATGCCCTACATGACCTTCACTAGATGTATACATGACAAAATCTATGAAGTTGCATTCAAACTAGATTGTACAGCAATAGAAAAAAAATACTGCCATCTTTCTTGTCTCTTTCCAAACGATTCGTAGATGGATGCAGTTTGATATATTGGCGCAGCTTCAAGGGTTATCGGAAGATTTCTACAACACATTGCAATATGAGCACTAAGCCACTAAGGATCCTATATTGCTCATTATTGATTTGCATGTCTATGTACAGTCAGTCTACGAGAACGATCCCCAGTTGTCCCACATATATTTCGTTACAACCCTTTACAAACGGAGGACGTAAATGACATTTCTGGATAGAGAGTTCATATTCTTTATCGATAAGAAAAGTCATCTAGCAATTAATCAACCTTTGTATCTATGGTTTTCCTTCCGCGCTATAAGAGTATAGGACAACAGCTAACTCGAGCGTACTCCACACTTTGTAACACCCTCAATCGTAGAGACGGCTGTTCTTCTTCAACAATCTATAACAACTTTGGAGTTGCTTAAAGGATCGTAATAAATATATTGTGCCTATGGGGAAAGGATCAACCTATGATAAGCTGCTGCTGATCAGTCTTGTCACTTTTCCATATTATATTGGAATTGTTTCTTATTAGTGGCTATAGAAGAAACAACAAATAGCAATATCATTAATACTAATCCTCTGGTGGTATAATCAAGTGGCTTGAACAACGCACGAGTGAAGGCGGACCTCAATAAATTTTAGTTTAGGGGAGAATGGGTGTCAAGTTGGGTATTTGGCTCTACTCACACAGAGATGAATTAAATGGTAGCGAAGGTTGAACATTTATTGATTATCTATCTAACAATAAAATAAAGAATTTCATTAATTTCAGTGGCTTGATGCTGTTATTGCATTTGAAATAAATATAATATTGATTTGTTTTTAAGTCATCTATTTTTGAAATTTTTGCTTGTTATATATGAAAACTGAGTAACGATCTACACTTAGCTGCTGTTCATTAAGGCAATTCTTTCAGTGCAGTGTAGTTATAATTTTGCATGGAATATTTTCATTATATTAAGTGACATAAGATGAGTATTTTGTAGTTGACCTTAGCTTAACAGAATTGAATTTTTGTGAAATATTATCCTCATGGGGCAAGTTGGGTATGGTGTCTTGGGGCAAGTTGGGTACAACTACCTCAACTTGCCCCATTGTTCAATTTCCATACCTAGTTTTGTTGAAAACAGATTAATTGTCATCATTGTCAAACACTCAACTCGCTCATATTCGATGTCTAATTTATTAAGTGATTGTGCAGCAAACGGGGAGGATCATGATTATAAGGCTGATACTCGTAATCGAGAAACGCACTCATCTTGAATTTCTGCAAATCCGTTAGTTAAAATGGCAAAGAAAAAACTAAGCTTTATACTTCGACGTTTCGGAGTTCCAGAACCCTTCTTCATAGAGTATAAAACAGGCGCATATGACATGCTACTTGGACATATGTATGTAAAAGCTGAATAAAAATCTCATGACGACGATTTCATAAGATGGACATCTGTCCTGAAATCCTGCGAGTGCTTCTATCAAAGCAGTCTGTCGAAACCGTACTTCGCAGCTCTTCTGAAGGATACTACACATCGAAAATCATCAAGGTCAACAGCGAGTACAATCACGAAGATGGCACACTCAATGCACTCTTTACTGTCCTTATTCAAAATACTTCGCTTATGTTCTTAAGATACCTAATTTTGAAAGATCTTGAAGTTTTCATTCTATGTAACATAGCATTACAAACTCCGATTATTTAAACTCACATAGGACAACATTGTAACACTATTACAATTTATTAGATATTTTGGGCAGTGGTTGCCATGGGGTCTAATAAGTGAATTTACATTTGTAGATCTTTCCGTCATTGAATATTCAAAAGAGGAATGACAGCTATTAACAGTCAATAAAGACATTCAATACCCTCGATTCCCCTAACCCTGCACATCGCACTTCCGTGGTGGCGACGAGCTTGCACAATCTTCACTAGGCCGACGCTGACGGTTCAAAAGTGAATGCGAGTGAAGGCAGAAGTAAATCTCTCAATGATATCGACAGCAATATACGACTATTTATTATTGACAAAAACGCTACCAGCGTTCCTATTGTAGCAGGAGAGACAGCATATCAGCCAATGTCATGGCGACTATGTCACAGTATGTAGATTGGACAACCAAAGGTCCTGATCCCGTTAGAATATTGAAATATCTAAAGAAAAATGACAATTATTTAGACCAATACAAGACCACCGCGGACTTCGTGTTCGATTCCTAGGTCGGGCGAGTGCGGTTGGGGAATCAAGGGTAGGTGTTGGTGTCTTGTATTGACTTAATAGCTTTCATTCTCTTTATGATATTCAATGAATGCAACGACAGACCTTTGTTAGTCCAGTCTACACTGTGACTGTAGTCCTAATGACATGCTGATATGCTGTCCTCGCTACAATAGGAACGCTGGTAGCGTTTTGTCAATACTAACTAGGACAATATGCTGTCGATATCATTGAGAGATGACTTCTTGGCCTTCACTCGCAATCCTTTTTGAAACGCGTCAGCCGTGGCCTAGTGGAAGAATGTTGCGAGCTCTCGTCTCCACCACGGGCTTCGGTTTGATTCCTAGGTCGGGCAAGTGCGGTAGGGAAATCAAGGGTGTTGGTACTTTTATTGACTTAATAGTTCTCATTCTCTTTAGATATTCAATGCACTACGACAGACCTCTGTTGTCAATCTTCCCTTCATGTGTTGAAAGATCCATTGAACTGAACGGCGTATGTCTGCAGGAGGCCACATGAAGCGATTGCCGAACAATTAACAGCAGTGATCAAAATTAAATTGACGTTCACCTGGAAAATTGCAAAAATTGAATGACAAAGAAAGTAATCGGTATCTGTCAAGAAATGCGACAAGTTGGTTTCTAATGTGTAGTCCGACTACTCAGTTAATGCTAGTTCGACTAGTGGATGTGTTGGTGACGGTCCCTGTACCTTAACAGGGTTTGAACCGACCGGAGCTTTGGTGGCCTGGCATCATCAAAACCATCCGGTCGGGGATGGGACGGAGCCTAGGCGTCTCTGTACTGGTTGGTTAAAGCTCTTCGAACGTCAGATCATAATATTTGGTCAACCATTATGCCATTAGACATTATTCAATTTTCACACAGCATACATGAAATGCAAGAATTGGTCGGTCCATCCGGTACTCCGTAATATGCGAGAGATCCCTATTAACAATAACAATATTGTACGATGCAATGATTCACACTTTTTTTATCAATGTTTTTGTGCGATGAGCAGTAACTACACGTAATGACCTAGTTTACTAATCTAATGAATTGCAGCCTACTTATATAAACTTATGATCCATTTTAAACTACATTTTCAAAGATCAATCAAACACAGGCAAGTTGGAAAAACAGTCAAAATAATTGACCAAAACTTGCATTGATACAATTAATACTATATGCTCAATATTACCACTATATATCTCGCCTACACAAGAAAGCTTTAACCCTTATCAGTCCGGCAACCTTTATTTTCTTTGAAAAAATCTTTGAATAGAGAAAACGGTTTTGTGATTTTTAGTTTACGAAGTTAGGGGACCATGGTATCATATAAGATACTCTCCGGACTCAACGTGATCTTTACATAAATTACAGTTTAAAAGGTTAATCGATGAGTTTGAGAAGAATGTGATGTTATGTTACATGTTTTTATTATTTGTAAACTATATTCGAGTTATATCATTGTATCTCCGCAATAAAGGTGAAAACATTCATAAATGAAGTTGAGGGCCATAATTCAACTGAACAAAAACAAATTCAACCATAAAAAACATTACTTTTTCATCAGAAAATGATGAAAAATAAGGTTATGTTCCACTAAGTTATTTACATCTTGTGAATGAAGTTTAATAACAATTGCGATTTTGTACGAATGCACAGAAAATATAGATACAATTTCTCACATCTTTGTCTGAGTCAATGTTATGGCAAACTTTGCCACCGCTGTCTTTGTGTCAGCCGTCACCATCTCCAGCCAATGATGCGACCTGATCGGTATCGAATGATCAGTTTGAGGTATGATGGCAGAACGACGTCGTGTTTTTGCTTGGAGAAATTGCTCCGTCCCCGACTCTGCAATGGTCGACCTCGCTTTCTATGTCGTGTGTGCTGAGCATCTTCCGGTGTGTTTAACCTTGGAGACATTAATGAGTTTCGACATCCAACTTCGCAGAAAACGACAAAAGATGAAAATCGACCTCTTTGCCGACAACATCAAGTTGATTCACAATCTCTTTATAAATGAATCCAAAGCGTTTACTAGACACAGGTTTGATACTCCAAAAGAAGATAGGTTTGTAAAATTTCCAGGATTTTAATGATCGCAGCGATAAACGTGACATAAGCATGTTCGAATTTATCGACACCACCCATTATGTCGATTGTAATGAGTGACAATCGCAGCGGACAATGGCAACTTGAACCCTCTTCTATTGCCTTTCGATCAAAACTTCTGTACATTTGTTAATATCAGGTGGGGGGTTTTTGGGTTTGGTGTGTTCAACTGAAGCATAAGAATAAACTCAGCTGAATTGATCTGTTGTTCGAACCAGCGGAACGATAGAAATATTTTGTTTTCTTTTCTTGACGGCAATCAAACGAGCCACGACCCGTTAGTCTGAAGTGCTCCTTTTTTCCGATTTCAAAAGAGACATCCGCGCAAAACGATTGGCTCGCAATGTACCAGCTGATTCTATACCGAAGCCTCTTCTTCAACATAAATCTGAAGTTCAATGAAATTGAAAAAATTGTCAAAAATATACTATATGGTTTTGCCATGGCGATTTTGTTGGGGGTTAGCGATTTCGCCACTTTCAAATCCATATCACCAGGCTGATATCCCACATGATGACGATCTCAATTTTCAAGGGTCGAACCATCATAAAAAGTAGAAATCATGTGTAAATCAATCCACTCCATTTCGAGAAAATAACTTTGAAAACCCCAACGATGAGAGTTTTTTTTCGGCAAGTATTGCTTCAGCCTAGTTTCACCTTAAATGGTATGATTTGCTTCGTCGACACTTTGGGATTTAAGAAGGCTGTTGTTATTCCCCAAAAAAAAAAATTTTTTATCAAAAGCAATGAATTTCCCCCGACGAATGAAGTCGAACAATGTTCTGACATGAAGAGTCGTTCAAATATCATCACTATATCGGTCCATCACAATGTCATTGTGTCCGCAAAATGAATGAATTTATTGAATACAAAGAAGCATTCGCGTGACATCGATCTGCAACTCCAGGAAAGCGAATAGCCCCTTTCGCTTTCAGTACCCTTGGTTAAGTTTACGATTTCTTGACGCCCATTTGAATCAAAATTACCGACTACACTTCAATTTCATCAGTGATTTTTCAAACGATTGAATTTGATGCTGTGCGATATGGTTGTATTGTTTAGAAATTAAAGGTAAAAAAGGCCTAGGTATTAAAAAAATGTTTTTTTGAAATATACGATGGCTGACGCAGAAAAACAGTTTCGCGGTTTCCATCAGACCCTACAGGCAGTAAGGGAACGACGACCATAGGAGCACGTGCACTATTCCAATGTATAGTCATTTTTTGATTGGTAGATAAACGAACCATTAGTAAAACTCCACTCGAGTTTGCAACAGCAAAGTGTCACCAGAATCATTCAGATGAGTCGTCATTGTCTGACTCAGATTCGTGAGGACAGTCGGGGGGGTTGGGGGGGGGGTGGCGGTGGGGGGGGGGGGGGGGGGGGGGGGGGGGGGGGGGGGGGGGGGGGGAGGGGGTCGGACGAGGGGTCGGGGGGGGGGGGGGGGCAGTTGGGTCGGGAGGAGGGGGGGGGGTGGCGGGGGGGGGCGGGGGTGGCGGGGGGGGGGGAAGAGACGGGGAGGGGGCGGTGCGAGGGGGGGTGCCGAGGGGGGGGTGAGGTGGGGGGGGGGGGGGGGGAGGGACTACGAACGTGGAACGACCGGAAGGCCAAAACGGTGATTCGTATTCCGACGTCACAGTCAATCTCTTCAAATGTCCATTAATAATGATTTTAAGAGTGAATACTTTCAAGACACGACTTCAAATAGCTACTCCCTTCAGTGTGTTTGATGATCGAGTCCATGATTCGTAAAACTCAAACATCGCAGTAAATCAAAACATCCAATCAGAGAGGAGCGACAGGATCGTGAACTGTGTTCATGAAAAATCCGTATAGAAAATCTGACAACTGTTTTCCAAACAATGTCATATTGCAGTTGAGATAGCTGAACCGCAATTTCTGTAAGGCTTTGAATAACTTTATTACTATGTTCTTTCCACGACTGATTTCCTCTCTTCTGTTGATAAACGGACGCTGCTTTTGTATGTACTTGACACAGAAGATCAGAAACAATGATATTTAACCCGTTGAGATTCCGGATGTATCATACATGATACACGAACAAAAAATTCAATTTCTCAGAAAGTTTAGATGACAAACATTTTATAACGATGCCGAATAACTATTTAAGACTTTCATACACAGCCTGATTTTTTATTTTGAATAATATTATTAATTTAAGTGCTACTACGGACAACTGACAAAGCGTATGTGATTTTTTTTCGAAAATGGTCCGAAATTCAAAATTCAAATTACTGACAAATCTGACATGGGTCCAGATTTTGGCACTGCTATTAAAACTAATTTCCTTATTAAATTGTCTTTCTAAATCAATGATGCAATTTCAGTTTTTTACCTTTTTACAAATGATAAACAGACGCAAACATGAAATTATCATATATGATACGTAGGACTGAAAGGGTAAGTGGTCAAAAAATAATAATTTCAATATAATAAAACTTTTCTAAGACAAAAGTTTCTGAGATAAACAAATGATCACGACTGTGTGCTTATGTTACGAAGTGCATTGTCTGCTGACGTAGCAACTTGATTTCAAGTGATTCACTTAATTGAGATTTACTTCATCACTGTGATGGAATCCATTTGATACACGAAGTCTATTGAAAACTCTTTTTTGCTGCCGTTAAATTCTGATCTTTTGAGTTTCCATTAGAAGACCGCGACTGACAGAAACCAGTCTAAACAATCACATTCGTCATCAATATTTCCTTTCAGTGATTGTCTCTCTCTGTAAAACGTCAATTAAAATTTTTTCGCGTGCCGTTAACGTACTTAATTAGCCACGATGCCACTGACAAATGATCGGTAGTAAGGCCCCAGGTTGCCATTGAAATCCAAGATTCATTGCAGCTGTAAGCTCCACGTTAATGCAAAACTACCCCATGTGTAGTTAAATACATGTAATTCAAGATCTAAGGGATGAGGAATGCACTAACTAAGAGTATGCCTCCAAAATTTCCATACATGCCTATAGAATATTAGGATTACTGGAAGCTACACCACCGATAGAGTACTGTAGGTTTGAAGCAACATGTACATGCAGCATAAGTCCCAGTGGCGTAGCAGACCACCTCAGATGAGTAATCTGTGTCCAATGATAGAACCTGGAAAAGAACGTAGGCCTACATGTAAATTCCAAGTCAATTTTTAAGTCCTTTAGGCGCAATGCTCAAAATATATTTTTTTATTATTATAATTTAAATAGCAAAATCCAAAATTCATAACAACGCCAATTTCCACTAATGTCATAACCAAAAACGAATACAGGTAAAACATAACACTAAACCTGATTTATTACTTACGATATAACAACTTCTTGACGATCTTTCATTGAACAAACTTGTCGATAATTGTAGTCACCAACGAACACTCTCCTGATAAGTTGTTTTGAGAAGAGAAAGTTTTCGATGCATAAAAATACAGTTGTTTCATGCTTCTTGAGTCATGTTGGAACGCAGGTAGGTCTTGATTCGCGAAGCCACACTGAAGGTTCTTTCACAATACACCGAAGATAGTCCATTTGTTAGTGACGCCATTAAGCTTATAGACAAGAGGTAGAGCCGTCACACAAATCCAAGATGTCATTTGTTTTATATGGTAGAAGGAACATTTGCTCTCCAATGCCACTCTGCAAATCAGAATCAGTGTAATAGCATTTGTAATTCGATTGTGCGCAACTTCTCTTCTTCTACTTGAACTAAATCAGCTTGGTAATGTTACTTCAGTTCATTTTCACAAGTCGTTACAACTTCAAATGCATCAGCTTTCAGTAACAATCAAATCACGATGCTGAAAAGTTTTTATCCACTGAAGACTATCGATGTTTTCAAATCTGTATGGTCAAACTGAAAAATTAGTGTCTCGAATGATATCGTACATTAATCGCTAAGTTTATCCTTCTCAAATTGGGATACGAGATGATGGCTTAGGCCCCCAACTTTGAGTGCAACCGTCTGTCAAGGTATATGTTGCTCCGTTAATTGTGGACACTCTTTTTCATGATATAAAGAAAGTTAAGGCTCATATTGCTACGCTTCCTCGACGAACGTTAGAAAGGAAACTTCAGAGCGTAGTTCAAACAAAGTTTGTCACGATAGTCTGCAACCCTTCGAAGATATATCAGCCTGGTATCAATTCATCACACCTTGAATATATCATATGTCATCATGTCGTATAATGCAAAACTATACGAAAAAAAATAAGAGAAACACATTCACAGAACAAGTTCCCAATAGATATCGCAATCCATTCGCTTCAGCGCGGGTGTAACCCAAAGTATCAAAAATTTTTTGACAGCACGGACACCGGAAGACATATTTTCAAAAACATTGAAAAAGTTTCAACAAATACTAGAAGAAAAAGCACAGACATAATTATCCCTCACGACTAACCACGCGTATGTTGACGCAAGAGGCAATGGTACAGGATAACATAGCATCACGTTTTGGAGAAGCGCGAAAAAAATGTTGTCAAATTTTGCAAAATCCTAAAATATTGATACCAACGGAAAAATCTTTACTGACTACTTTGTGCTACTAATGCCATAAATTGTGCATAACAATGAACGAAAATGTTTGCTGAGGCCAAATCTCCTTGATCTAAGGTTTGCACTGATTGTGCATACAACCATCATGTTACTTGCACCGTCGTATGACTGGCCGAACACTGAATTATATGATGGTAACTACCAACGGACACAGACTTCCACATATTACACAGGCAAGATTGTTACTGATCTGTCTGTGCTGACACAATACAAGGACAATCAGCAAGGTTCTAAGAACCGATCTCATAGTGAACAGTCGAACACTGACAGCCATATTGACTTGTATTGAAATGTCCTAATGTATCGTCAGCAATTATAGAAAAAAACGGAGCACCTTAAGATTCGATCACGAATTTCACCGCGAACCTGATCATACAAACACTAATCAAGTCGTTTTGAATATCAGGAGATAATGCCTGAAAATTGGAACTGTGATCAGGGAGAGACACAATTTTAATCATGCGGATCAGAACTAAATCACAGAGGAGTCTTAATAATCAAAACATAATGTAAATTTCCACTATATGACTGTCAGTGTCTCTCAGAAATGACCTATAAGAAGAAGAGGCCAGGGCACACAAGAAAATAGCGGCTTAATATGGATGTTCGTCATCAATATGCTCTGTTCTACCTCACGTTCCTCGTTGGCATATTTCTCAAAGTTAGAACTCCTCAATTACATTTCATCGAACCTTACTTTGCCAATAATTTTATAGAGAGGAGATCTCGGCATATGCGTAGGAGAATTAATATGTCTCATCCTTCACATGATTAGAGAAATTCTGCAAAGTCTAAGAATCCTCTCGCGTCGATGAAGAACACTGTCGATTTGGTTTTAAAGATAAGGCCCGGAAAGCAGAAAAGTGTCTTTCTAATTGGGCACCCAGTCACCATTCTATTTTTGATATTGCACATCTAAGGATTGCACTTTCTCCTTCCTTCAAATTTGAAAATCGGCTTTATCTCATCTTTAGTTTTTAGTTCTATTTTTCTTTGCGTAGATAAAAGGATGAATTATGTAAATTTATCAATTCCACTGACATTTTGCCATTAGTATTCTCCGTTAAAAGTAGCGATGTAATTGAGTAAAAGCGAAGATCGGAGAGGGGTGTGTTACACACTCTAGCAGATATTGATTCTAGAATACAGACCAGCATACACATGGCAGTAGTGGCGACGTCAGAGTGTAGACGTATCATTAGAAAATTTTGCTGCATCCATACCAATCAAGAAGGCGCGCTATTGATAACACTACTGCTGAACAGGTGAGGATTCTGACGCGAGATAGAATACTTCGAATCTCTCCGTCCTGTGGTTAAAGATGTTTTTGTGAATTGGAAAACGGAAACATCGGAACAAGATTATAAGACCTACCAAGTTATTACAAAATACCTATCACAACATAATTATAATTTCATTATTCGTTTGTAAATTCCGGTTTAATCTCATGATTATTAAATACTATATGGCGCTACTAACGCCCCAGGGCATAAGATGCCAGAAATCCTTTATAAAACTGTCTAAACAGCGTTCCAATATTTATGTCACAAAACAAATCCTGTAATACTCTCAAATTATTGTTACATTTTCATATTATAAAAGATTGTAAGATTGACTGAGCAATTAATAATAGACTGAAGTCGACATAGTTGCTCATTGATTTCAGCTTCGTAATACAATAACCGCCGGTCTTCAAAATTTGATGTTCAGGTCGTGCCGCTGCATTCCAAAACTCCCGCTACCTACAACTAACAGGAAAATAACACGAAAACTTTATCTGCAAGTAATTCATATGAAATATATATTCAAATGGCAAAAATAGTTCACTGAAGGAGGACTGCAACGCAAAAAGAAATTTCGGAGTAATACGCACTTATGTCGCAGTCGTTTATGTCAAAACGAAATTCTAAATGAGCCGTGTCTATGTGCGGCTTTGATTTTCCAGCATATAAGGACAGTATATAGTCCAGTACTTGTAGAAGAAATGAAGAATGAATAAATTGGCGCCTGCTGCTCTGCGAAACTTAGCGAAATCGCAGATGCATGGGAGACGCGGTATTGGACTAAAGCGCGGCTGCGTGACGCTCGAAGGCGACCGCCAGGGAACGCCTGGATTGTCGGTTAATTTAAGTATCATTTAACAAAAAGTATGAAACATATATTTGAAACAAACATTATTAACAATCATATTTCGGATGTGTAAGAGATATTTATACAAGTATATGGGTCTCTCAGACTCAAATGATGCATTCTTCGATTGGAGTGAAGCTTCGGTGAATAGCTGTACTCACCGAGACTCCGCTGATGCTATGGAGTAAAACTATTTGGAGACATAATTGAGACATGATTTCAAGACATGTGTCAGCGAGTCGCGATTATGGATTTTTGATGGGAACTATACGATGAAAGATCGATGCCAGTATTAATTCATACAATGCAGGATTGAATCGGGAAGTAATTGATGTTCGCAATTGCAGTAAAAGTTTTTTAGTTTTTTCCGAAACATCCGTTTAATTATCTGGACGGAGTGGTAGAAAATTTCGTATCGGCAGAGAGAGCTACTTCATCGACACCCTGCATCCTCTCCATCCGAGAAAAGAGAACGGATTCAAAGTAGATAATGGCACGAGTGCTTTCAATCTGTTTTGATGAAGAAAGAATCTTACATAAATCATGGCAAACTTTGAAAAGTGAGGCTCTAAGCCAAGTCATCTAGTTGGAGTGTCCATCTCCTGATGTTTAAAAGAAAAACGATTCTTTTTTTGTGCACTGAGTACCTTTCGGATTGATCAGAGCGACCGAACATATTCAATTCGAGATAATGAAAATTGTGAAGTATCGGTTGAGCACCGACAGCGTCGACAGCACGTAAGCTAATTGAACTGAAAGCACTGTTCAACCACGGCTGTCATACTTTTGGCACTTTAATCAACCATTAGAAAATTAAAGTTGGTGGGAGATAGACTCTAGAACCGTGCAAATTGTATGGTAGATGTGCCAGATTTTTGCCTATATCTTAATTTTCATCCTTGAACAATTCCTGATATGTATCACTTTCCTGAATTTCTGCATTTTACTTCTCCCTTTAAACACATTAAACCAATGGGTTTTCGCACAGATTTTAATGACTAAAAATAATTCTAGTGTTTAAAATGCGAAGCAATAGTGGATGTTTCGTCAGTGACTCAGTACACAAATATTCAAAATTTAACTATGATGAAAATAGTAATGGCAAAAATCTATGGCAAATTCATGACATACTGCTGAAACCGGAACAAGTATGGTCTCCTGGCTATTACACCGGCTGATCCATTAAAAATATTCTTCTATCTATATAATCACGCATCGTATTTCACAGACTAATCAGATACTTAATCACTCACTGAACAAGAAAAGGTCTTTTGATATCAGAAAGATGACTAGGCTCGCCTCTTAGTCTTTCATCGCTTACAAAGTCTTGCCTCATTTCTAATTTATTGAGAAATTTAAGTGGGTTCAAAAAAACTAAACCAGATTTCTAGCAACAACGACTAATATAACAAAATCTCAATTTTCAAGTGCTTATTATGCCATTTGAGACATTTTATCTAATATTATAATTTAGGCAATCAGCATTATCTTCGACCCGTTTCATAAATACAAAAGTGCTCTATATCCGTGGGAAAATGTATTGGCGTTCATAAATAAATTAAAGCATTGAATAAAACATTGATAAAAACAGTCTAAATTAGACTGTCGCTCGTCAAAACCACATAATACATTATTAAAATAATTCCCACACTGCTTAATAATTTGGATTTTTGTGAAACGCTGTTAAGTTCGACTGCCTAAAACAGTATTAAAAACAGTCTGCAGAGAAATGCGTTTCACAAACAAGTATCCAGCAGTGCTCGAAATATGCAAATATGGACAATTCACTGATACAAAAGCGAAAATATTATTATCAACCTCAAGAGTTATAAATATGTGAAATGATCGTCGAGAAAGTTATGGAAACATAATATCGGAGAAATTACTGCAAATATAATTTAAAATAGGAAAAATGGCTTTTGATTCTCAATTCTAAAATGTGCATAGTAAACAAAATTGTGAGAAGGCACATTTGCAATCCAGTTTTATTGAAAAAAAATCCTTTGAAAGTTGCAATGCTGTGACGAAGAAACGTCTGATAACAACAAAATTATAGTGGGTTTATTTGCGGGTTTCATTCTTCGAGTAATGAGGTATGGAAGAATTTCGTCATTCAAAGATGCATGTCATGAAATCAATTCAATATTAGAAGGCCTTTAGATACTGACTTTACATACATCTACAACAGCTTAAGCAAAATAAATTCTCAAATACTCTCTAAATTTGGTAGTCGCACAACTTGACAGGCCAGAAACATTTTCGACACATAAATTTTTACCACCTAAACAAATGCATCCATTTGAAGATACTAAAACAAAATAAACTCATCGCTTTCTTTCGAAAACGAAATACAGCCTAAACCAAAGCTACACAGAAGCCCCGATCATCCCATCAATTTTAATAGTAATCGCAAATAAAACCCTTCCAACAGGGCATTGAATCTCCAATTATTAAAAACACAGCTACCACAAACCTTTTCTCAACTGCAGAAATTAATGTAGAATTACAAAGATGTCTCGACAGCACCGCCCTCAGCATCAATCGCAAATTTTATCAATTTCTATGCTCGCGCACTGTCCTTCAGGCCTACGGAAGATGACCGACATGAAGTTGAATTTCAACACTCAGTCAAAAAGTCACAACATCCTTTCTTTAAGCCGAAAATTCTGTAGAGCAACAGTCAATGCACCACGGTACCAATAACACCTATCACAAAAAGTTTCAATAAAATCGAAATATTGCCGCTGCTCCACAGAGAATACATAGGCCTAAAAAATTGCAGCTGCTTACGCAACTGTATATACAAATTTTTCAAAAACAAAGATAGTCACAACAACGTGTTTCCTCGTTCAGACTAAACTCGCGTAGAAGCTACACCAACGTTCTAAAGGCATCTATCTCAATTTGTGTCAATTTTCATCAAAATCCATGCAGTGCTTTGTCCTACAGGCCTACACAAGAAATGGACCTCCCCCCCCCTTTAATCGAATTTCAAATTTTTCAAAAACAAAGGTAGACACATCCAACTCCCATTCATCATTGCCGTCAACATTCTTAAGATCACCAGCAACGTCACAGATGCATCACTCATCATAATAACATCACGATATACGTTCAAATCCATTAAATATCATTCTTTCCACATATCTACGCACTGTTTTGAAAACATGTTCGCTGCTCAGATTGCAAAACATCCTAAATCAGACACACGTCCAGCCACAACTCCTTCGCA
>CAJQUW010010820.1:0-17992 GCA_907163375.1 Prostheceraeus crozeri
ATTATAAACGAATCCTGGACAGATACCGACCGCAAAAATAAAACTATAACATTACGCGAGGCCGCCTTTCGACCGAATCGCTCGAACATCATCAGAGCGTATGATTTAATTCATGTCGTAACATCAATTTAGAAATGGGAATACATAATACATCAAGTGAGTCCATATTGATCACTTCATTCCATCTTGCCGATGTCCAGCACCTGTTGTAGCCCCCTAATCTGTGCTCCAAATGCCAACTTTCACTCGTCTCTCCCTGTCCTCTCTCGTCACTCTCTCCTATCACCTCTGCCAACCCACTGCATCCGATGACCAAGCTCCCACACTTGTCCTGGCCACCTCCGATGACTGCACCTTTTCTAGCCTCCCTAACTTTCTTCTGTGTTCTTTCATTCTTTGTACCATGGTCGCGTTTTGTCCCCCACATTCTTAGCGTCCAGATCCCACACTTTTTAAACAATAAAACAACCTCCTTCGAGTCCTGCGCCTCATCCGTCCTCAATAAACCCCCTAATTTTCTGCCGCTCCGATCCACTACCTCGATATTCAAAATCTCTTCATCACTTTTCCTGACTCGCTCGCTTAAGCCTCTCACATAAGAATGTAGCACTTCATTCCTTTTTCACTCTCCTCCTCTAAGTCCCTTTCACTCCGGCCTCCCTACCGACGCAGTTCCTGCTGCGATACACCTTCTACGAACCGTTCTGTCATACCCTTGAACCCAAACACCTTCCAATAGATTTATTTCTTCGTCAAACTCTCTCCGTCCACTCAACACCTCACTGCCCATTCCACCATTCCTCGTTTATCACCCCTGCCTTAACCCCATTGCTGTGCTCCGATTCTTCATGAATTACAGCAGTCGGTGTGCGTACTTTCCTATACACAGATGTCCTCAGATGGGCCTTCCTGTTCTCCACCAGTACATCCAAAAAAGGCAATTTTCCTCTTTCATCCACCTTCGCTTGTGATTTCACTTTCTTGTGTGTTCTCCCTATTCAAGGAGTTTACCAGCTCCGCCACAACTCCCTTCATTCTTAATCACTCCTCAAAGTGTCATCCACTATCTCACGAAAGTATCTCGGTATCTCAATACCCGCCCTTCTGGCTTCCTCAAACCACTTCTTTCTCAAAAACCTTCCTTATACAAAGTCTGCCACTATGGTGGAATACTGCGCATCCAATGCTTAGCCCTGTCGTCTGCCTGTTAATGTCTCATTCCCAACCATAGAAAATCCGCCGAGTTCAAAGTTAAACGAAGAAGTTGCATGATGCTCTACCACCCTCCATCTGCTTTCCTTTCCACCAAGCTTATGTCCTCTTTCAAAATGTCTTCTACCACCTCAACCACGAGTCACAGGAACCGACGGATACATAGCCTTGATATCCAACGAAAAAATTCTGTCCTCAGGCGATATCTCCCAACTTCTGATCACCTCACATAACTCGAATGTGGCACGAATGTGGACTTTGATCGGCTGTCTGTTCTAGTTCAACAAGAAAGTGAGCGTACGGGTTGTAGATTAAAGCTGTTGCACCAAGATAGAATGAGGAAATTAGAGGAGGAGGGAAAGACAGTTCAGAAGGGAGACGAGGAAGGCTTGCAGGAGTGGAGAGATAAATTGGTACAAAATCACAGTTCTTTCGAAATGAATGAAGAACATTTGGCAGTATTGCAATTAGGGCAGCAGTTTGCGATCCGGGAAAGGACAGTGAAGGTGGATGACATCATTTCGGGAATAGAGTCCTGCGATTGACTCTGATGGTCTAATGAGCAAGGAAAGAGAGGTCAGGGTAGAGGTCAACAGGTGCATAAAGAGGAGTAAAGAAAAAAAAAAAAAAAAAAATAAAAAAAATGCAAAAAAAAAAAAAACAAAAAAAAAAAGAAAATTTACTAACAAAAACAAAATAACAAAAAAAAAACAAAAACACCTAACACATTTAACACACAACAAACAAAAAAAACAACCCAAAATGACGAGGATCACATACAATTTGACGAAGGTCGAAGAGGAGATGACTGAAAAGTTGAAGAAGAGGTAAAAGGAAGGCATATCAGAATCCCTAAGGCGGTAAAGGGAGAACCACAGTGGTGCTGGCTGAAGATGACTACCGGAAGAGCAAGATCGAGGAATGAATTGAGGGAAGGAGATAACTGAGGAGTTGAAGGCCAAGGACCCATGGAAAACGGTCAGGAGAGAGTTGATTGAAGTTTTTTAGAACTATGGTGGGAGAGAGGAGAGTGCCAACGAAGAGAGAAATTGGAGAGGATACCGCTAAATACAGATTCCTACCAAGTTTTGGTATGCCGAAAGTGCATAAGGAGGGCATGCCGTTAGAGGACCGGTAGTGAATTCGAGATGAGGACAACTACATGGACTACAAGGAAATTAGGCGGAGAACATTTTGAAACTTATGAAATAGGATTGAGCCGCAGGATACGGACTAGAAGGAGTTATGTGAGGTGGATCAGAAGTTGGGAGAAAATCGCCTGAGGACAGAATTTTTTTCGTTGGATATCAAGGCTACTGTTTAGCAGTCGGTTTCCCTGTGGACTCGGCGTTAGAGGTGGTAGAGACAATATGAAAGAAGGACATAAATGCTTGGTGAAAGGAGCAGATGGAGGGTGGAGAGCATCAAGCAACTATCTTTCTTCGATTAACTTGAACCTCGGCGATTTTTTCATGGTGGGAAAGAACCATTATCGGCAGACGACAGGGCTAAGCATTGGAAGCGCAGTATCCCGCCCCATAGTGGCAGACTTGTAATGGACATGTAATGAGAAAGAAGGGATTGAGGAAGGCCAGAAGGGCGGAAATTGAGATACCGAGATACTTCGTGAGATAACTTGATGACACTATGGAGTGATTAGAATGAAGGGAGTTTGCGGAGCTGGTAAACTCCTGAAATAGGAGAACACAAGAAGTTGCAATTCACAAGCGAAGTGGATGAAAGAGGAAAATTGCCTTTTTTGGGATGTACTGGTTGGAAGACAGGGAAGGCCAACTGAGGACATCATGTGTATAGGAAGCTACGCACATGATGTGTACATTCATGAACGATCGGGAGCACAGCAATGGTTTAAGGCAGGGGTGAAAAAGGAATGGTGAAAGGGCATGGAGGGTGGCAGTGACGGAGAGAGTTTGACTAAGGAAATAAATCAAATTGAGAAGGTGTTTGGTTCAACGGTATGACACGGTTCGTCAGAAGTTATTCGCAGGCAACGGAACGCGTCGGTAGGAGGCCGGAGAAGGGACTTAGATGAGGAGAAAAAAAGAAGAAGTGCTAACTTTCCATATGTGAGAGGCTTAAGCGAGCGAGTCAGGAAAGTATGAAGAGATTTGAATATCGGGTTTGATCGAGCGGCAGAAAATTAGGGGTTTATTGAGTAAGGATGAGGAGCAGGTCGCGAAGGAGGTTGTTATTTTTAAATGTGGGATCGCGACGCTAAGTATGTGGGGGAGACAAAACGCGACATGGACAAAGAAATAAAAAACACAAGAAAGAAATTGAGGAGGCATAAGTGCAGACATTCGGAGGTGGCCAGACACTGTGGGAGCTTGGTCATCGGATGCAGTGGATAGGGCAGAGGAGATAGCGAGAGAGAAGAGAGAGAGAGACGGGAAGAGACGAGTGAAAGAGGCAATTTTGGACGCACAGATAGGGTCAACAACAGGTGCCATGACATCGTCCAAGCATGTGAATGAATTGATCAAATGACTCATTGATGTATTATGTATTCCCATTTCTAAATTGAATGTTACGACATGAATAAATCATACGCCTGATGATGTCCGAGCGATTCGGTCGAAAGGCGCCTCGCGTACTGTTATAGTTTTGATTTTTGCGGTGGTACTGTCCAGGATTCGTTATAATTTACAATGACCACGCTGAATGAGTATACATCTTTGTGTTTCACATATGCGTTTGAAGACGACAATGTGCTGTCTTTTCTTGATGTAATGTGTAAACGTCGTCAGGACGGATCGGTATGCACGTCGGTTTTCAGAAAGTGTACTTGGACTGGACTGTATACAAGTTATTTCAGTTTTGTTCCGCTCTCTTACAAGATTGCACTTGTGAAGTCACTGACATTTCGTGCTCATCGTATATGTACGCCAGATGTTTTGCAATCGGAGCTTGTCGCTTAATCGAGGACACATCTTGTCTCCAACGTTTTAATCCGTTACATTTCGATCACCATGTTTATCAATCTCCAAAAGATAAGTGCCCGGAATTTGGTCCGGATAAGAAAGTTGTTTGGTTGAGATTGGGGATAAAGCCGCTTCTTTTGCGAAGCGCAGTCTGAACAAGATTTTGTCCGTTTTTCCAGCCGTAAAACCGGTCATTGTATTTTCTACGTGTCGTGTTCCTGTTTCTTCTCCTAAAGAATCAATCATACAATATAAAAAACAAATATCTTCCGGCCCAAATCGGTTCAGCCTGTCTCTGGCCCCATTCCAATGTTATCTATTCTTTTTCGTGTACCTGCGGATGCAGATACCTTAGCAGAAACAGGCAGATTGTCCTTCGGGAGAGGATACAGGAGTAAACATTCCTGTTTGGGCTGAAAGAAGGCAAGAAGGCTCCACCACGCTCTAAGAAGAAGCCTGCTAGTGTCCACAACACCGTCATATCATCAGCTGTAACATCCTGTAAATCCCGTCCACAGCAGGCGTTTCTCATTTTAAAAGTTTTATTTTCTGTAAATAATTTTCATTTTTTACGTATTTTAGAAGCCATCAGTATTAAGTGTCTTTCTCCTGATTTTTGTGTACAGAAAGAGTTCGTGTATGACCTATGTTTGCCTTGGCCATAAATATCTTTGTTCATTTCTATGTCTTCTTTTGTCTGGTTTGTCAAGTCATAGCATTTCATTTGTTCTAGGCTTTGTAGTGTACTGTCCGTATCTCCAATTCGCTATCTTTTCTATGAAGTCTTGATGTTTGCAATCTATATGTGATCTGATTTTTACCGAAACGATCGCATCAAAAACTCCCCGAGTAGTTTTAGGTCGAAGTAATATTTCAAAAGTAAAATGCTTAAACAGACTGATCTTCGGCGTCCAGCGCCTTCGTTGGTCGATCTTGCAATAGTATTGCAGTATATTACAGTACTATTGTAAGATCGACCAACGAAGGCGCTGGACGCCGAAGATCAGTCTGTTTAAGCATTTTACTTTTGAAATATTACTTCGACCTAAAACTACTCGGGGAGTTTTTGATGCTATCGTTTCGGTAAAAATCATTATGATCTCCCGTCGTTTGGTCAATTACGTATATGTGATCTGTGCGATGAACTTGTCATATCCGCGTTCGACATGAAATAGAGCGGATCGAAAGGCCTTGTCGGAAAAATGCTGTCGTTCTTATTCGTTTTCAAATAAAATTGTTAGAAAATTGGTCAGTCCCTTTTCGAGAAATGACAACAATTCAAAATGATTTATATGAAGCCGGGGTTACAATCTAGGGTTCGATTAAAATGCATTATGCATCAGTGACAAGTCTTGGAAGTCTGCTGAATCTGATGCAGACCACTGATTCATACAATGTGGTTTGATTGCGGACAGGAGGATTAAGACGACTTTTCAAAGACTTCTTCAGAACCTGTAATTATGACCTCAAGACTGGTAATTATTGCATAATGCATATTTATTGAGCCCCAGAATTTAGTTTCGGTTTTTCTGTCCACCATTTTGAATTTCATTATTTTCTGGAATACGTTAGAATTCGTCGAGAACTATAAAGGGACGTTTTCAAAATGAAACCGGCTGTCGACTTGTCGGCTTGTCAGACAGGATCAAAGAAAAACACATGCAAATCCAATCGGACGCAGATTGCAGTTTTTGGCTAAAATGAAATGTTGTATGTCTTCTCTGATTAAACGAAAACTACTAAGCCAAGAGTCATAATTTTTGGCATGGAATCTGTTCAGGTCGTTGCCTATGATGTGCATGTGCTATTATCATGGATCTAATCGGCAATGCATGTGAGAATATGGTTGAATGTGGATAAAGTTGCTCAAAATGTTTGTGTTTGCCGACATTAAGAGGCTCGCCAAATTTAATGGGTTTTGAGCTTTATAGACAGGGGTGTATGAAAATGAAAGGAAATGACCTGTAGACATTCCATGCCAAAAATTATAACTCTGGACTTAGTACTTTTCGTTTAATCAGAGAAAACATGCAAAATTTCATTTTAGCCAAAAACTGCAATCTGCGTCCCATTGGATTTGCATGTGTTTTTCTTTGATCCTGTCTGACAAGAAGAGGAACTCACTAGAAATCGGCAGACGTGCCGATTCGTAGTAGGTATAGGATGTACATCATTCTGTGAAAGTCTCACTTTCGGCCTCGTTCGCTGCAGAAACTCGTTCTGGCTGCCGGACTACATGATATGATAGACTTCATTAAAGTATTCACAGCTACAAATCCAAATGTCATAAACTTCGGTTCATGCAAGCTCTAAATTACGCAACTGTGTGGAAAAAGCTGAGCAAGCTGAAGTTCAAGGTGCTACAATTTGCACTCGACATGAAGTATTTCTTCAAAGGGCAATCTCTCAGATCAACTACTCTAGGCGGACGATTTTTATTGCCTTCTGTCTGTGAAGACATCGTCGTGTGGAAGATTTCAAAAACAGCCACGACCCCTGAACTCATCAGACTTTGACATTGGTCACCGACCGGTACCTGACTAAAAATATAATGGAAAACATTAATCTTTAAATTATGATTGAAATGATTGAACTTTTTGGCTGATGTAAGGAGATATTTCAAATCCATTTTTCCAGGATATTCCTTAGTAAAGAAATCAAGTAATTCATCATTCCTGAACTATCAATTTCATAAGGATTATCTGCGAACGCAGAAATATGGAAATTCTCATTTACAATTTTACAAATCTTGAGGCTTTATTCACACAATGGTCAACATATCGACATCGTTTTGTCAAACTATCCTATCTCAAAAAATGACATTTCGAGAAATCGGCGTTTAAAGTTTTTCTTTAGCTTTACCTTTTGTTTCTGAAAAAGCTATTGTAACTAGAGACTTGATATATTAGGATGTTTATACTGACATTACTAACTATGGAAAATGACCAAAGACCATTACAAACACTTTTTCAAAGGCTGAATATCTTGACATCGGATAGTTTGACAAAACATTAAATACATTAAGCTTGAGATAGGATAGTTTGACATTTGGACGAATTAGCTTATGCTATAAAATCAATAAATTAGACATTAAATGAATCATCTCAACGTGACAAATCAGAAAATCAAAACGATTTTACAATTTGAAGTCAACTTAATTGTCAAATCGAAGTTCAAAGGTCATTAGATGGAGAATTCTGTTGAACCTCTTGTCTATAAGTAGTGAACACTGCAGCTATAGTAGTTTTGATGATGTAAACGTAGATACTATAGGCAACTTCGTTGGATATGAATTGATTGTCCGCTTTGATTTAATGAATGGTGATAATTGTTGAACATCGCTAATGGTCATAGCCATCGGGTAGAATGATAAATGTAGTTAAATTATATACAAATACGCTTACGCTTACGGGTTCTTGGGTGTGACACAATCAAAAATTGATCCTTACATGTACATCCGGTCGGCTCCTAGGCTATACGTTGTACTGTGCTATAATTAATTGCAAATGAAGTAGTGCAGTTTTGCATGAATGCCCGCTAAACCCATAATCCCAATTAGTGTATCGATCGCTCAAACTATTGCCCACTCAATGCAATAATTCCGACAAAACAATACAAAGACAATAAATGAGTTCTCTGATTAATCAATATGTTTGAATGGCATTCAGTTCTCATCATAACATACATTGTATATTTTCAAAATAAATAAAAAAACTTTTTAAACGATTATCAAAATTTGGAAAAGATTATCAAACAGCTGAAATTCACAGGCTTCAGAAAGATTCTTATGCTTCGGAATTGTCGGGGTCCTCAGTTTATCAATCTTGCACATCAAGGTGATATTTGTCATTTAAGTCTCTGTGCATACCGTATTGCTACCCTTTCTCAACCAAATCATCCAAGTCTTTTTTCTTTTGAACGAAAATTTCCGGGTGGTGCTTCAAATGCTTGATTTCAACTCGTCAATGTTTCTGCTCTTTGATCGCAATTTCTTGAACTTCATTGCCATGAACTCAGCATCAGTTGAATATTTGAATTAACATTAGCTTTGGATCATTCTTAGCTAATGCGAACCTGCGTCACCGAGACATGTTTTTTTCCTCTGCCATGTTTTGATCCATTGATGTTTGCCTCGGACTCTGTTAGAGATCATTGTGCTGAGGATCTCGTAGTCCCTTGAAATCCTGGAAACATAACCTCTACAGTTGAATGGATAAGGATTTCGTATTTCTCTGCCGTCACGTCTCGAGTTACGAACACAACTAGGGTTGCAAAGTCTGAACATGGTAAACAGCTCTTCGGTATAGCTCTTTGGATAACCACTGTGAACATTATCGCTGTCCTGGCTGGGAATGGCAGAAACATAGAAAACTAAATCAATGGATTGAATATTCGGTAGATTTTCAACGGCGTGCTCATCATCGCTAACATAATGGAATTTCTGTTCTGGCCGCCGCATGAATCGGACGTCATGACAATTTGGGTGCTTTCGTCTGGTAGGGAATTAATTTTTCGAAGGTCGTCATACAAAAAAGTGCAGATTTCATTTGTGCCCTTCTTTCCAATCCCCTCGTGCCAGATATGGCAGGACACATCATTGGAGATGGGCTGCACAACAGTGAAATTGTACACGTTCAGTTTTCTTTTGTAGAAAAAGATTGACTTACTCGACAATGGAAGCTGCTTGACTGATTGCATGTCGAAGTTCAAGTAAACTACAGCTCACCTGACCCTCTGAAGGTCCATGGCTGCAGCCGCACAACTCGAACAGCATCTTTTTCCATTCACATGCTCGAGAAAGCATGCTTCTTCTCCAGATGATTTGATCTGCTTTTTCTCTCAAATTGTGGCAAACTATACATACATCTTTCCATAGGAACATAAGTCTCACCTGATTTTCTTTCAAACACAGATCGAAAAAGGGTATAAATGATGGTGTCTGGTCGCTGTGATTATTCGCAAGAAGCCATTCCTCGAAGCGACGATACAATTCTGCCAAGTTTTGACAGTTCCTTCTATGTACAATGTTGACGGATTGATCGTCGATCGTTGGTATTGACCGACGACTTTTGGGACTGCAATTTAGGAGATTTTGTCACTAACGATCGTTTTTCGACCGAATCGGGCCAGCCTTATCAAATCTAAGGCCACCCGCGCTTCTCTCCATTTTCTACAACACCATTTCTCTCACAGGTTTTTCCATGCTGTCTTCACCATACTGCTCACTAAGGTCCAATGTGGCTAGAAAAAATGATCTGCATACATGTATCTGGACATTTTCATCAACGCTTAAAGAGAAGTGGAAGGAAGACCTTGTCTTTTCATTGCAACTATTATCAATTTTGGTACTGTGACGTAACAGGAATTCACGCTTTTGAGTTATATCATGCATATTCCAGAACGATTGAAAAATTCTCTGTCGACATCAGACACTCGGTAACACTCAAAATTCCATCGAGCTCTGAATGGCTTTAGTAATTCGTGACAACATCTTTCTTTGGTACATCGACAGTTCATAGTATCATCACTGTTTGATTTCCGCTGAGTAAGGGTTCCGTCTCCGGATCGAGTCGCGATGTTGAACTCGTCGTGAAGGAGCGCAGGCTTAGGCTTTTCCAATAGCACTGCTGCTCCTCTCAGACTCCGGCAACTCATCCATGGACACCATTGAGGTTGAAGAAATTGCTGGCAGATCATCTTCAGCAGCGTCGAACGTCACTGTCATACACGTCCGACACAATCCTGTCGAGTACTTGCTGAGCAGATAGACCTAATCGGGTTCTCCTTCGCTTTGGCATCTGAAAAGGAAATAGAAAATCTAAATATTAAGCAATAATAAGGATATCGGTACTATAAATATGAAGTGGGTGAATCTTCAGTATGCAGTATGTACGGTATATAGACTCAGTACCGGTATGCATGTACAGCATACAGTACATGTATAGACTCAGTGTGCAGTCAACAGAACTAATCAGAACAATACATCACATATCTATTGATAGAGTGCTCAATCGTTTCCGACGGAATGGTTATCCCAATCATTTTTTGCACAAAACTTTGCGAATTTTTCATAATCCCAAATCGAGGGAAAATGAAGTTTCCTCAAACAAAAGTGTCCTTAAAGTTCCTTTCCTTGGTGAGGATCACAAAAGAAAAGTCCTAGGAGTATTACGAAGGACTGGTCTCACTGTCGAACAATTCGTATTTGTTTCACCTCTGGAAAGATCCCTCAAAAGAATCCTACATCCTCCTAAAGAACGAAAGGAATGCTCGACAGCCTGTGAAACGTGCTCCTCTGCAAAACAGAAAGGTAGATGTTTTAGTAGATGGGCCATATACAGAATTTCATGTTCTATTTGTGACAAAATTTACATTGGGGAGACAACACGCACTGTACAATCTCGACTTCACGAGCACTTCAAGAGAGAATCATCTACAGTGTTTAACCATTTCAAAGAATCTCATCCGCAGCATATCGTCCAGCACAATATCAAATGGAAGTATTGCATCATAATTTGGTGGAAAAACTGTTGGCATAAACGGACCTATCTTGAAGCCATTTGTATAAGCGAGGTGAACTCAACGGCCCTCATGAATGGCTGCAAATCGGTAGGAAATTATCTGTCTGCTGATGTGTGTGCGCTACTACTTTGCTTCACTTCTCGTTTAGCTTTTGAACTTTTAGCATCACTACTTGTATCGTAAAAGTAGCACCTCAAGACCCCTTAACATGTTTAGGTGACCTTGATTAATCACGTGACTATCCCGCACTGACGTGTAACTCCATTCTGCGCACGTTTCCAGTTTTTATCACCTTTGTGCCATTATAAATTTTGCTCGTGATCAAGCTGGTTGACAGCGAAACGTCGGGCGTTATTTGTATTTTAATATATTATAGTATCCGCAGAAATATATTTTCCCTTGAAATACATCATGTACACTAAGGACACTGAAGATTTTGAAATATTTGTTCACATGCGTGTGATGCAGTCTATACATGCTCGATGCATGACTCAAAGTGAATAAGTACGTTGGTTATAAGCTATTTCTAATCACTTTTTTTCTCATTTGGCCGTATTCTGAATTTTTCTAAGTGTCTAATTTCGAAAAAAAATTGCGAAGGGGGGTGTTAGGAGGCGTTTGAATTGTTGTGAAAATCAAATTTGGTTTTTATGAATTGCTGTTACTGTAATTTCCTGTATGTAGCTGCAGTAGCTGGTGTTGAAGTCTATTAATTGCGAAACAGTACAAATAGATGTAATTTACACTATACTTGCTTCTACTACATGTCATTACGATATGCATGTACATGTACAATTTGTACATGTTATCACTTTCTTTGATACAATCACGGCATAGCCCTCTTAGCTTGTACTATAAGACATAAGCCTAAATTTTATTTTGCAAGCAGTTCTTTTGTTCTCTAATGGTGCATTGTTGCATCATAAGCCCACTTTATAATTAAATCCATCATTCCACTTGGTACAATCAGCATGATTCGTTAACTTACTGAGTGAAAGCTTTCCAGCATACAGCGCGCTGCAACAGGTGTTTCCTTGGTCGAAGGTGATGCAGATACAAACAACAGACCAACTTGTATTAAACAAAACTTCGGTTGACGTTTTGATTAGCTCACATTGATTGGTTTTGATATGATACGCAGCTGCTGACCTTCGGCGTACGTTTTGATTGGCTGACAGACTCTCACCTTCCTTGTAGCATTCCGAATAACCGTTTCCTATTCAGTAATACTGTGCTGCTGAGTTGAAACAAGGACGATGGAAAATTTTGGTTTGAGATAGATAGTTTGACAAAATGCAGCAACGTTATACATGAAGTTGAGATAGGATAGTTTGAAAAAGCACTTTCCCAAAGGACTTCGCCAATGACATTACGTAGGGTGATGCTCTAGATCCCACCCACTAAGAAACTGATCCTAACTCAATTTTCAAAAGAAATTGAGATAGGATAGTTTTGACAAAAACGATGGCGATATGGCAGTCCGTGATTGTTGCATCTGTTCTCAAGTTATTTAGACATATTTACCAATTATTAAGTGCTTTCATAATTTCTGCTACTTTAAAGGCCTTCTTTTGAAAGATCGACGCACGCAAAAATCGCTGCTTCATGTCCAGGAAATTAATAATGCATTATTTACTACTTCTAGGGTCCAAATGGACGACATCCTAATACCAAAGAAAAGTTTATTTATGGGATTCATGCTTGTTGGCATCATCAAGACAAGAAAAATGAAATTCCACTGTGCGCATCGTCTCTATAGTTCCTATAGTAAAGGATTCATTTATATGAAGATATGAATCATCGTTTCATGCAGTTTCTGTTTTTCTACATTAACAGACATAGGCTTACCTACATTTTCAATGTCTCCTATTCAACTCAAGATCATCAATGATTTATTGCTTATCACGAACAGATATAAACACAAATAATGCATAATATACAGTATTAAATGCTATATATAAATAATACGTCATAAGAAGAAGAAGAATATTCGCTTGTAAGCAGACTGGACTTGATGCTCAACAACTGGAATACTGCGATAGTTCAACCTTCCACTTATAATCTCTGAATCAATCTAAGTGCCATGGTTGAAAGCACTATCTCTGCTTGCTGTGCGATTTTCTTAACTAAGGTTGATAAGACACTTTCCAGCATTTACATGCTTTGGCGTTTTGTTTTCTTTCACTCATATGAAAAACTTTTTGCATTGATTCATAGTCCGATTAATGTCACTACGTAAAGACATTTTGGCATTCGACATTTTTTTGGAAAGTAAGCTTACTCGAAGTGGATATATAAACACAATAGAATCACATTCGTGGCGAAAAAATTGCCAGTTCATAGTAAAAAGCGTTCGTAGAAATTCACGGCAGCACACGTTGCTGTAGCCAAACACCAGTAAAAAACTCTTATGAAGGCTGGTAGCATGTGAAGTAAAGATTTGTTTGTGTGAATGAATGTCTTTCCGCACTCTATTATTGGAAATCACGTTGAAATGGAAAAAAACAAATATGACATTATTTTGACAAAAAACGTGAAATCGATTAAATCCAAGTTGTTAAGCCTGAGAGACTATTGCAAACTTCTATTATATCAAGGCTTTTTCAAATATTGTAGCAGATTTATCAGATAAAATCAGAAAGCAACTGAATCACTTATTACAACAAAATAATAGTGGGTTGTTATTGCATACGGTCCACTCCGTTTATTAGCGAGGAATCGACTTCTCGAATCAAAAATACATTGCAACTTCCTTAATAGCCAACAATTTAGCCCAATAATTGTCTTTTTGACAAGATTTTCACAAATTGTTTTGGAATTGAGAATTGTGGAATGTGGCAGACATTAATGTGTATTTATGGATGACAGCTGATTCTTCAAACGTTCTGTGACCATCAGCGCTGCCTACGCATCTTTGCCTACGCTATGCCATTGTTGGATATGCAACCAATTACAGCAAAATATACACGCATCTGTCATGTTTTAGTGAATGGTTTGAATGATTCTGATACTTTTAAAACCAGATTCAATTTCATCTCAAAAAGTTGAAGATTCGTTAAAGTTACTGTTCTGCAAATTGTGAGGAAAAGTCGACTATGAACGGCAATGTTCAGGTGCGCATTAGCAATCCTGTCCCACAACACTTGAAAAACAATGGCAGAGAGATTTCAAATGAGAGAGTTTTGAAGTTTTAGGAAGCACGGTGATGGTTTCTTGAACACCGATTGTGCAAGCGTTGCATTTGTATGATCAGGCTGCGGTGAAAAATTAATGCAATTTTTCAGCGTAAGAGTTCTGAAGCACGAATTCGATGGTTGTGAAACCCGCTGAACTATTGCGCAGACTGGTCCGCCAATTATCGGATTCCAACCAAATTGCGTCGCTGGCATCGCAAGGCAGATAGTATTGCCAACGTGTGGCTGCAAAATGAATTGAAATCGTACATACACTCAATGTGTGCTGGTTTGCCTGATCGGTAAACCTTAATTTTCACCCTGTGGCTCCGATCCATCCAATGTTCTCATTAATGTTCATCCTGTTTATGCCAATGTACCTTTATAATGACTATTATTCATGTAAATCCGCTTTTTGATATCAAGCTGTCATTTCACGTATCATTTTTGTAATCTGCATTGCAAACATTGTTCAGTTCATTCAATCTGACAGTACAAGAGAGATTTTAAGTTTAACTTAAGATAGCAGATCAATATTCATTTTGTTGCATAGGCTAGTCATGTTATTTCCCATTCTTAGAAAAACTATGAGCAACTGCAGCTTCAAAAAACAGGCATATGGAAACAGGCATCCAGCATCAACTCTAAATACGATTTCTTGCAAGTAAACTTCATCTTTTGAGGATAGTTTTTGAGGATAAAGGTGAAACTGACTGACTGCTGAAATATTGAGCAGTAGTAAGTTGGTGTTTTTTCATTTGAATTCCAATTAAATAAATCAGAAGGAGACAATCAGTGAAAGTGCAGCATGTCAAAGCAACGTTCCCATTTATGAGATATGGAGCTTCTGGTAAATTGGGCACCCTTAACTTATTCATCCTTAATTATCTCTTTGATTTCCTTGCAGATTTTCAAGTAGAGTCCACGCTCTAAGTCAATGCCATGATGCGACCTACTGTTGCAGATCGTCTATTTCTCATAACTTGTTGTGTTCTGTAATAATTTTCTATGGAATTTTGCCATAAACAATGCTTTGTTAATTTTGAGTTCAGTTATTTTTGTTCTATCGAAACGACGGATGTTTGTAGCGTCATGAAAACATTCACACGTATATAAATTGCATCATATTTTCAAATCACATTGTCTTCCGTGGGGAAGGTAAATTTGTACAGATTGAGCAAATTTACATTCTACCATATTTTCACAAAGAGCTTCAGCTGAGTTTGACTAGATATAGAGGTATGTACATAGATTCTTCACATTGTAGTTGATCGGCTGCCTTTACTGAAAATGCTTGGAATGTTTAGCTTCAATTTGATTTAATTGTCGAAGCAGTATGTTTACGAAGACCATGCAGGCCTCTATGACTAGGTTCAGAGAAAGTCGTGTTTTCTAAGCTAAAGACACATTATCATAACTATTTCATTTACAAAACACATAAAGTGCAGAATTCCGATTGGAAATACCTCTGAAATATTGAATGATATAAAGTGCGATCAACGTGTCTTATGGAAACCTTAGGAAGCTTTCGACTCCAAATCACGCATATCAATTCACACATCATTCCTAAACCGTTAACTTCTTCATAGTGAAGAAGTGAGTTCATACCACAAGGAGGCCGCATTTGTTTTAAAATCTAGCGTTGTTTTTCTGTCTTATGAATGATAGAATTGGTGATAGAGTGAACATCTAGCATCTAGTTCAAAGACTGGGATCAGCTAAAAAACTACGGATTGTCTCGATTCGTTCTCATTAAATTTGACTCATAGAGTTCATTTCTAAATAATTTCATGTCAACATGATCTAAGACTCGAGTTAATACTTACACCAGTAGATGGAAACGCGGTAGCTGATATTTTTGGCTACCATGGTACCGGTACTGTCTACCGGTAACCTTTACGCGGATAGACCGGTAGCCGATACCGGTATCTACCGTAAAACTTTTCGACAAGTGCCATGGATTTGGAGACTAACTATGTCCTCTCATCTTCTAATATTTTGTAGTATCATCCTTGAATAGAAACTGAAAACTTAGTACAGATGTACCCGGCATTAGTTTCGAGAATTGTTTACTAAGCATTAACAAAAATGTCACCATTTTGACATTCAAGCATCCAATCATTAGGGCAATTAACAGCTAAGCATATAAGGCTCTACATGTAATTGCAAAAATTACTACATATGGCCAACAATTCATGTACAAATGCTATCAATCGTATACATGGAAAATGGAATATCCGACTGTATCAAATTTATTGCAAGAACACAAAACTTCAAAGTGGTAACAATCTCAACATTGAATTGTGAAATTACCATAGTCCATTGCTATTTAGAAGCACTTAAGGAGTGCACCAACTCCTCGAGACATGCTTAAGCCACTTTAAGCGGTTTGCGGAGCGCGTCAGGGGTACAACCCTGCATCACTGAAAAACGCGCAATCTACGTTTGCCAGCTTGATGGCTTGATTTAAGCCAGCACTGTTGCGAGCGACTTTGCCACAAAAAGCTTTTGGGGCACAGATTTTTCATTTGCTTTCCAAAATAATAGAACGGATTTGTTCATCCCCTTACAAACATGAATCCTCTGCTCTTTTCGCCTCCCATGGAGGTCGATTTACGTAAACAATACTGAAGTTGCTTAAATCCAAACATTCAGCACATTATAGCGTAATAATAGAACCATTTGGACCATCTCGTATGTTTTGCATCTCTTTTCATGGATGATTTGCCCGACTTTGTAAATACATAAACCTATTGTTTTATTGCCAATGACATTACCTGAAACCATCGTTGCATTTTGATTGTCCGAATAGTATTAACTCTGACTTCTACTCTGAATATAGATGTTTTCTGTGCATGGACAAAAAAGAAGCAACTGATTATAAATGTTGAAAAATCTAAATGTATGACCCCTTTCCAGGAATATTTCTAATTGTAAGACCAATGATATTGTAATTAATAATTTCCACGGTTGAACAGATTGATTTGTATAAAAATTTTTGGGAGTGCATTTTACCTCAGACCTTCGCTGGGACGTTTTTCAATTCGCAAAACTGTATGCTAAATGTTGTCGTTCCATGTCATAATGTACGCCGTTTACGTAATAATAACAACCGTGGTGAAGTCGTTTGGCAGGCTTTTGTAAGTCCTGTGCTGTGTCATATAAACATTTTGTTGGTCCATCACTTGTTGATGGTAAGTGTAAAGAACTTTCAAAAACTTGACCGTCTATCAACCGTCTTGCAATTCGGATGGTCAAATGTTTCAAAGGCACACCTCCATCTGCGTGACTTCTGGACAAAATGGTTACTAAACTAATCAAAAGATCATGTGGTAATCCCCATATTCAGCCCACTTGACGAATTTTTTTACTGTAAGATACGCTGCTCGTGTTTGTTCGTAGTGCGCTCCCGGATAATTGCTACCTCAACGACGATCCTCCTCACTACTCATGAAGTTACGTGAATACTCGAGATTCACATGATGTAATTGCTGTAACAGACATACCGCTCGTTGTATTGATTGAAAATAAAGCATTCTATTATTATTATCACACGGCGATTCTTTGCGCTTTCACAGAAAAAATCACCAGACCTTAACTTTTGAGCGAATAATATCACATCAGTTAGCTCCATTGCGATGCGAATTGATCAAGAAAGTGACGAAATTCAGTCCTCTACCACGAGGACACGACACTCGAGTTACACAACGACAATAAGGCCAGTCATGAATTCGTAGCACAGACAAACTCAGACAGGCAGACAATAGTCCCACAAAACATCAGTTTGTTTTACGCTGTTGTTGTCTGATCGCTATTCGAGCCCATCACACCTTGATCTAAGTGTTCCTTACTTTCCCATAAGGCAAGGCATTGGATTAATTGGTTGACGTTGCGTGAAGCAAGCTTTAGATCGCTGTGGAATGAAACATTGGGGGAAACCCCCCACCCCCCAAAATTGGGGGGGGGAACAGTGCTAGTGCAAACCACAACACCATCATTGTCCCCGTTCATATGTTGATTGCAATGCTCGCAGAGTTTACCCCGCACCGTCTGTTGTGAACGTACCGGCACCGGTATCCCCGCGACGGGCCGGTAATACCGGTACCGGTATTACCGGTGGACCTAAACCGTTTCCAATCTCTG
>CAJQUW010010821.1:0-110253 GCA_907163375.1 Prostheceraeus crozeri
AGTGGTTGATTCTCCATCTGCTTTTCCATCCAGTTCTTGTCAAAAATCCGTTATTTCAATTCATCTTCTAAGCGCATGTTTTTGCTATCTTGATATTTAGAACTCAGATTTACAGAATTCTTTTCATAATGAAGCATTAAATCTTGGGAGGCATCATGTTCATCGTACTTGCGAAAATAAGAATTGTTCATCCTGCTTCAACTTAAACAAAATATTTCTGCAATTATGAATAAAGACAGAATCTGAAACTAAATCGGCCACTGTCAGACATGAGGCTTCTTGAGTCTTGTCATGTGCTTCATTTATAAGCAATCACAGTCTAGAGCTGATTATGCGGCACGAACACGACGCTCTTAACATTTTTACGAGTGCTCCTACTTGAGTGGATGTCAATCGTAAAACCGACGTGTGGCACTATTTAGAAAGCACTTGATTTTCACACAAAAAAATTGGTGATAGCTTAATGCCCATGCGAACTAAATTAGCACTAAGCTAACCAATGTCATGTTAGCCTGGGAGTCCATGTAACTTCGGCACGACAGGAAACATTTCTTAGCTGTGAGGACACTTTTGTGTACTTATATGTACTAAATTGCATTAATGAGTCCCAAATGTAGACCAGATTGGTTATTCCAATTTCAATTGCAAATGGAACTAGGTAATGCAATGAGGCCTACAAATTTTGACTGCTGTACAGTTATTGCTGACTGTCAGAAATTAACTACACTTTCTGAGCGATTGTCACAATCAGATATAGGCCTACTTGTAACATTGAATTCGAGATCTCGAGATTGAGAGGCGAGATCGAAATTGATTTCACGAGGCAAGGGGATTTGAAAAATGTCAATATGCTTCGGACGTCTTTTATGGATGGCCCCTTATTACCATCATGCTGAAATTAAACTGTGCAACAATGCAACAAACTACTGTAAATCTTTCGACACTTTCACTAACGTCTCTGACATCACTCAAGGCAAAGGAAAATTGTCTAGCTTTTACTTACATGTTGCTAACTAAATTGCTAATAATGAGCCACTACCCTGTGGGAACGAATCTGGCGAAAAGAATCAGCTGCATGTTATCATGCAATAGTTCAGTAATAATTTTCAGCATATTCGCTGGCGAAGTTCGCCGGCGACAATTCGCGAATTCTCGCTCTGTATGCCACCTTTTACTTTTGACTTTCTCTCTCTTATTTTCTTTAGTAATCCACCTCTACAGCCGAGGCTCTATTTTCTCCCTCACCTCCTCACCATCACCCACATATGGCTATTCTACCTAAGAAATAAGTGCAGAATATCACACTATGATTATGATAAGTTATATCAATTTTCATAACATCTCTTGACATTCAATGATTTACAACAATGACAAATGTTTGAATAATATCATAGTATTTACTGCGACATTTATGAAGATAAATACTTTTTTAGTTTAAGCCTTCGTGAATTAAAAAAGATCCCTTTTATCAGATCAGACTGAGTACACAATATATTTTCATGTAAAGGTAATATACGAACATTACTACTTACCACTAATTAGTTGCTACAATATCCACGATTTCGCCGGTTGGCGAAAAATCAGCTCGCATCAGTAAACAAATATCTACCAGCCAATTATAGCAACTTTTTCGCCAACTGTCGTTTTTTAATTTTGCACATGTTTATGGATAGATGATGACCATTTTCACATGCAGAGATAGTTTTTACACGAAAATGAACCTTTAAAAAAATTATCCACAAAATCGCTACCTCGCCAGATAATCTGCTGATATTAGCAAGATGCGTTCCCACAGGGATTGTCCATTAAGCCTCGTTTAGCCTACACTAGGCCACTGAGTGTCGGGACACTAGATTTGGAGCATCAGTCTTCGCCGTCACACGCTCGCACCTGCGTTCTCACACGAGAAATGGGTGGGGCATAGCGTGAGGGAACTTGTCGACTAAAAGAATCGAGACACTAAATTAAGTTGTAGGGTGGTACAACTTGAAGAGGACACTAAACGACTATGATGCGTCCGCGGTATGAAAATTCTCATAGAAATATATGGTCGATGCGGCCAATGTAATTGCTATCTCGTACTGATCAAAATGAAGTTAGTTTCATTGAAATCGATACTGTAGATGGAAAGCTATGCATCACAATAACTTCTGTGGTCTTCAACGACTGTGAACCACTGCGACATTGTTTTTCGTTTTTTAATTAGTCAGCTGCTCATCAAGTTATGCGTGCAAAATGTATTTTTGTGATTTCTCCGCTAATACAGAACAGATTTCGACGATCTAAACTGCGTTAAAATCCTTGTAGAAAGACGGGCACGATTATGAAAATCAATTAAGTCATTGCAAATTTTCTTATCAACGGATCAAACAGTAGCATGGAAATTCAAATCTATGCCAATCCTGTATTACCACAACAATTTAAACATTAAGATGAATCAAAAACGGATGTCAGCGATTCGGAAGAGTCATTTTCTTTTAAAATGGATAAGTGGAGCACCACACACACAGTGAGCTTAGTCGAGCTGTATTTCCAGCATCCATGCCTTTGGAATGCCGAATCGACAGATTATAAGAATAGAGATATTCGGAATGCCGCATTGAAAAACATTGTCGACACATTGGACATGGAAGGCGTGGACTTAAGCCTAATCAGCCTAATAAGACTTAATTCGTCTGACATTATCAAAACTGTTCACAAAAGAGTCTGAATAGTCTTGTCTTGCAACTTAAAAACAGTCGTGTAAACACCTACGACCATTGATATAGAAAGCTAACGCCCGCTCCCTTTCTGCCACTATTACACGATCGCCAGTGTCAACCGCTGACTTCACTTTCTCGCGAGACTGCGTTATCTTCCCCTTTCTACATCAATGCCTACGACAGGCCACTGCGATGGCGCATCGAGGGCGTCGCGCGCGCGCTTTTGTGTGGCAAGAATCTGTGTCATTTCAAGTCAACTGTCCCGACACTCAGTGGCCTAGTGTAAACGAGGCTTTACTATCCTGTTGGCTGTAATGAAAAAATAGGGAAAACGTGAGGGAAAGAATGAAACTTAACGTGACTTCTCCCTGACAGGAGGCTTTGACAGGACTGACATATTGAGTGTTGTGATAATTTCAGTCCGGATCGATTCCTTTTCCACCGACTTCCAATGACAACATTTCAAGCCAAGTCAAGGCGAGGAGTTGCGGCTCCAGTCGGCTCAAAGAAATGAAGTCGAAGCGAGCCGTGGGCAGCCGAGCTGCCGTCGGCCCGGCTTTGATGCATCTCTACATGTAATTAGGACAATGCCTCACGTTGAAAGAAATGGCAAACCTGACTGCGTACCTGTCTGTACCTCATCAACTCTATCGGTTAGGTTTTTGAAATATTTTTGACGATAATTTGGCGTAGAATGCAACATTGCTTTCTATAGCATTTTCATGCAGTATGAATTTAATTCTAATTTAAATCAACTGGTGTACGTACCCGGTCAAGGTTTTCCCAGCATAAATTGAAGATTAATGAAAATCTGAGTCTGACATCTTAGTAAATGAACTCAAATTTTTGATATTTCATTTAAAATGATATTTGATGTAGGTCTACATATTGTAAAAGGATCGAGAAACGAAATTATTAAGGGACTCCAAGTTAAGGTCAGATCATTTGGTGGTGTTCTCCTTAATTTCCGCACCATTTTTCGATCTTCACCAAGTTAGGTATTTGTTATTTGCTTGCTATCTGAAACCACCAAGCACAACTGCGCGCAATTTAAATGACACAAACGCCTCGTGTGATTGTCTGTGATGTGCACGTGTCTATGGCCCTTCCAAATAGGCCTGGAGTTTGCGTCTTATGTCTGCATGCATCAGAGGCTAAACAACGTAATAGGACTTAGGCTTTATACTCAGAATGGACACAACACGTACAATTGGCTCGGCCGTGGTTCACGCGTAATCACGGATGTTTGGGGTTTTCTGTAATTACGCGTGACATGTCACCAAGTGCCATCTGACAGAGCGACACCAGTAATAGATCGCCAACGAAGAGAAAGAGAGAGAGGGCTGACAAGTATATACCACAATGGCAGTCTATCGCAGGCTATGCGGCATTTTCTGTATAGAATTTTTATATGCCAAAATGTCTCAATGCTTTGTGTCAAGCGTCAATTGAGGCGCTGTTTGTGCGGAAAAAAACGTTCTGCTTAGTTTCAGATCAAAGACTCAATGAGAGGTGATGCGACAATAGCACAGGTGGAGAGCAGAAATAAAAAGCGTGAACCAGGATATTCAGTTGCGAGACCAGCTGTTAGAATTCATGTTGATATTGACAACGCCTTGTTTCATGATTGTAGCATCGCCATTGAAAGATGAAGGAGAAAGAAATAATTTCCTGAAGACGATAGCATGCAAATCAGGACTTAAATCCCACTGTCATTGAAAGTATATGCTGAAATAAAATTTAAAAACTTCTTTTTTAAATGCATCGACTTAAACTTACGAATCAAGGAAAGTTTCCGCTCTCATTTCATGGCATGTATGCATGCCTTTTGTAACAGTCATTACCATCTGGGTATGTGATAAGCACCAGCTGATACACTATGTATAAGACAATAAACTTCTTCATTTCTTGGGATTGCAAGAGAAAGCATTGCTCAAGTTGAGTGAATGGGAACGCAATAATGGAGTGCAAAGGAGACAATAAAATGCTCCTGTCTCATTATGAAAGAAAGACTGAATTTTATCACGCAGAACATTCTGCGAGACAAATGAGAGATCGGATAATGTGAACACCGATATGAAAGTATAACCGAACTAATTATCGAGAAATTCAATGTCAAAATGAATACTTTGAAATACCCGGCATGTTGTGTCCAATGGATGGACTGATGATCAGTTATCTTGACCATTTTTTAAGCATTTCACTTTTATCCCACTCCTTGCTTTACAGCTCGATCATTAAATAGAACAAGCTGGGCATGTGGCTTTTCACTTTTCAGGATGAGTAATGTGGAATAAGGAATGGAACGTGTAAGGCGTGTAACAACATCTCTTAAGCAATACCTATACCCGATCCATTTGCGTATAAAATGACATCATTGTACTTGTATACTAGTACTTTTTTAGTAGCTCTTTTAAAACCAAATTTTTGAAGCTGCATCTAAAGTCAGGTTCTTTATCGTGGCTTCATAACCGTGGCTTCATAACCGTGTGGCACTACTGCAGTTTAGTGCACCCTCTATGAAAGAGACGGAAACGCGCCTACTGCAGTTTAGTGCACCCTAAAGCCTAGTTTCCATTAAGATTCGCTTGTTCGTACGGTTAAGCGAATTGTGCGTGCGCTTTGTATTCGCTCTAGGGAACTAAAATTCGCGTTACCGTAAAGCGGTGGCTGTATCGAGCAATCATGATTTCTAAGGACGCCGCCAAGCAAAGCGAATAGGGATTCCCAGAGGTAAAAAATAGAACATTGAATTATAGTGTTTGATGACTGATGAGTATATCAGGTAAGGTAGTTTCTCAGAAAACACATAGTACGTGGCAGATGGAGTGTGATGAGCGTTGCGCATTGGTGATTTTACTATACTACAGGCGATTAACCCTACTAGCAGCAGGGGGGCATTATGGCCCCCCTCGGTTTTTTGATCTCACGTCCAAACGAAAAAAGATATGAAACCCCCGTTTCATGACTTTTCCTAATTTTGTCTTGGCTGCCTCTGAGTGGTAGCTGATTGATATTTGACCCAATACTTGAGCCACAGGAGCCAGTTTTGGAAGAACAATTAGCTTGTTTTGACATTCTATGATGGCCTTTTCCCTGTACATTTAGCTTACCTGCACGTTGCGTACTTCTGCCGGTGTGTGATGCTAACATTCTGCGTATATTATGTTGACTTTGTAAAGATTTTTTCTGCGCGCTTTTCGTAATAGTAATATTTTTACACATACACTCAAGGAAAAAATAAAGTACCCGGTTAGATATTTATCTCTATTTCGAAAACAACAAATGCACTACTTGTGCTTTAGAGTCGATCACAGAAACAATATCAATACACGTATAAAGTCACGAAAGGCGTACTAGTACATAGAAAGCAGTCAAAATCTCGTAAAATCACCTTCAGCATCCCGTACTGCTTCTACGCGATCACGCATTGAACTGATAAGAGAAGCTCGATAATTGACATCATCTATCAGTTCATTCCAAATGACATCAGCCGTAGCAAAAGAGTTGGTCACTGTCTTCTGGGTCCTCATATTCTCTTTGGATATTTCTCTTGCCCACACGTGTTCGATGGGATTCATGTCGGGACTAAATACAGGCCAGTCTAAGGTAGGGATTCCATTGTGTTGAAGGAACAGTTTCGTCCGGTTCGCCGAATGTATCGGTGCATCGTCTTCCTGGAAGATGCCACCTGCTTGAGTGATTGTATTCCATACTGGAAGAAGGTTACCTTCAAGGATGTCGATGTACTTTTTGTGCATCCAATCTCTTGAATTCTCACCAGGCTCGTATGTCCATTGCTCGAGAATGCACCCCACACCATTACATATGCGCGACAGATCTGTTCGGAGTACGGCAGACGTAGCGATCCGTGTACCGATCTATCGATCGACGGACATACTGTACTCGTGACTGACCGAAGCAGAATTTCGATTCGTCAGAAAACACCACTTTCTTCCACCTCGTCAAAGTCCACGATGACTTTTCTGTAGCCATTCCAATCTGCGATGTTCATGATCTGCTGTCAAGGCTGTCTTTCTAGCTGGTGTAAATGCCTTGAGACCACCGCTCAGCAATCGATTTATTACGGTCCTTCTGGTGCATTCTAGATTTAGGTTTTGCTTAATTACTCTGGCAGAACAAAAAGGATGGTTCGAAGAGAAAGTTAAAATTTCCTCGTCATCTTCTTCTGTTGTACTTTTCCTACGGCCACAAGAAGCTCGATTGGTTGCTTTAGCATCTCCACCAGCTGATGGCCTCTGTAGGTACTTTCTGACTGTGTTCTCTGAAATCTCGAGGCACTCAGCAATTTCAGGTCTTGAAAAATTCGCATGAAACTTTAAGGCGTAGATTTGACCTCTCTGGAATTCAGTCAAATCGCATCCACGTGTCGCCATGACTAATTTGCTAATGCTACGATACTGTCAATGATTGTGGTGTATGTAGCTAGCAGATTGAACAGAGTACAACTCGGTACATAGAAATAAACTGTTTATATGAAGTTTGCTAGAATGGAAATTGACTCAAGGTCGCGGCACATCCGAGGGAACTAAGTTGGGGCATGAACCACCAATTAAAAGCTTCGATTTACACATGTGACTGATTCTAACCCAATCATACAGACGTTGGCAGGTGCATCTAAGCGAAAATGCGTGCGATTTATGTGCCGTTATTGTGCATTGCATGAAGCTTAATTTCCATTCTAGAGGTTTTATTGTTGTCAATTTCTATGGCTCGGTATGCATGAAAGAACAATGAATGGAATCACAGCATTAAGCCTCAGCTACACTGAAAGCAAAGCAAACACGAGCGTCCCAAGCGTCTCGAGTAACCGCATGTCCGCAAGCTATCAATCGCTCTAGTTTGCTTTGCGTGCATTATGGAAGTCTACAAATGCTGCAATGATGACTTTGTATTTGCTGCAAAACGCTTGGAAAAGCTCGCTGTGTGGTTGAGGCCTAATGGTTTGACTATTGATTAACTTCTAAAGTTCATATTTCACACCAACGAGTAGAAAAAAATAACTGAAATGATAAATTTGTAACTGTTAACATAACTTTTTCCATCGGGTACTTTATTTGTTCCTTGAGTGTATGTAGAGATTTTTGCTGATTTTGTAGTATACATATAATTAGATTGTTAGAATATAACTTGATTAGCTGTTTCAGACAATTTTGATGATTGAAATGGATAAACATACATGAAATGGAAATAGTAACATGATCAACTTGGAATGCAAAACAAATACTACCATTGCAAAGAGCACACCGGAAATAGGTAAACCTCATTTCGTTGGCTCATTTTAGATGGCATTTTGAGCTTCAGATGTTAATCTCAGAATTCCTAGATAATAAATGATGGTTTGAATTTTGAAATGCTATTTATAGTAACAAGATCAACTTGGAATGCAAAACAAATACCACCATCGGAAAGAGCATACCCGAAATATGTAAGATCAAGTTTTGTCGTCTCATTCTAGATGATAGTTTGGGAGATCTTAGGGGGGCCATAATGGCCCCCCTGCCGCTTTACCGAGCAGAAAAAGCCTGCCGCTAATAGGGTTAAAGAAGAAGAAATCAAGGAAGAGTCCACGGTTTTGGGTTCGTTCAATATATCTACTGAGAAGTGAACGAAGCGAGTATAGGTTATTTATCGAGATGCTAGATCACGACAGTGAAATGTTTTTCCGATGTACTCAAATGAGTCCAATCAAATATAGATACCTCCTTCAACTTGTCAGTCCTTTGATTTCTCATTGTGGGCCACGACAACCTATTACTCCAGGTGAAAGACTTGCCATGACTTTGAGATTATTGTCGACGGGAGACTCTCAACAGAGTATTTCGAACAGTTTCCGCGTTTCCCGATCATCTGTCTGCAGAATTATTGAAGAAACCTGTGAGGCAATTTATAGTGTTTTATCGGAAGATTATCTTTCTTCTCCAAATTTAGAAGAATTTCATCAGATAAAAAAGGAATTTTGGTCTCTTTGGAATTATGCCAATTACTGCTTCACTATGGTCGACATCGGTGCTGCTGGGAGACAATCCGACGGTGGAACGTTTAATAACTCAAACATTTATCATTCGCTTGAAAATGGTATCCTACCTCCTCCAGATTTTTTACCCAACATACCGTCAACCGAAAAACATTCTGAAAACAAAATGCCATCAGTTATTGTAGCCGATGAAGCGTTTCCACTACGAGGTTACATGATGAGACCATTTCCAGGAAGGAGAAATGATGCTTGACAAGTTATCTTTAATTATCGACTCTCCTGTGTTCGCCGAGTTATTGAAAATGCCTTTGGAATATTATCATATCGATGGAGAATATATAGGCGACCAATGATCTTGCAGCCGGAAAAAGTTTGTTCTGTGATAAAAGCAACAATTGTTTTGCACAATTTTTTAAAGAAAACAGATGCTAGTAATCCTCCGGCCATCCAATATTGCCCATCATCCTATGTTGACGGGGAATCTGCTGATTGGGAGATACAATCACAAGGATTATGGAGAGATATTACCGATGGCGATTCTAATTTATTGCCTATTCGATTCGAAACAGATAGAGTGAGAGGAACTCCAAAAGCTATTCGGGAACGCTTTTGTGATTTTTTCATTAACCATGGTGCAGTTCCATGGCAGGAAAACTCTATTCGTAAAGGTTGCTCCAATTAGGTAGTGATAAAGCTTACAGGCCTTCAGTGCACGACAGAAATATTGATTCTTGTAATTGTTCACATGTTTCGCTGAATTAAAAGATGCTTAATGGTAGTCCTACATGTTTTTTTCTATAGAAACAAGAATGTCTTAGTTAAAAAGTTTCGTTTTCTTAGGAATTTATATTCGGGATATTATCTATTATTTTACAACATTGACGTCATATACAAATATCATTATTGAATGTTTTCATTTTTAGTCTGTTAACGATAATAGCGAAAGCAAGAACACTTTTCGGTGTGCACTCCGTGTTTTTATTTGGTCAAGCAGTCAAATAATAAAATCAAATCAAAATTGCAGGAATTTTCGGCCTCTTGGCCCTTGTCAACTGTTGATGTTTTTGATGATTTTTTTTAAGTTAACGATATATTCATGTAAACTTTTTTCGCAATTATGTTGGTATAAAAATTTACGAATAGCCTGTCTGTCCTGAAATTTTAACAAATCCGTTAAATAGGCTCCGTGTAATCTTGCTAAGAGAAAACAGACAAATGGGAAATTGAAAACAACTAGGTGTATATATTTTCTTGTACTTATTCTTGGTAGGCATTACGAAGCCCGCTAAAGATTTAAGAAATCAAAGTAGACGAAAATATTATGAAACTTATATATTTGTAGTCAAGTCATAATGTAATTCTTATTATTTTACTTTCTTGAAAATTATTATATATGTTTGATTAACAATATTTCAATAAACTTAAACCCGAAAAATCGAATAAAAACATGAAACGAATGTCTTTCAAGAATGTATATTTTAGTCAAATTACAATTGTATAATTCATAAATATGATAACATAAAACTGAAATAGTATCCCAATACAAATAGTCGCGATCTTACTATTAGCCTACTATTATTACGTAACACAATATCGATCACGTTATCGGTAAGATTCAAGCAATCACTAGAATATGCACAATTTGTACATGCTTGAACAATCTCGTATAAAGATTCACTTAATTTCATTCAAGCAAATGCTTGCTTATTTGGCGGGAGTCCTTTTAGTTCCATAGGTACGGTTCGACCGAAACAATCATTCACATCTTGAGATTGAGGATCATGAATATTTTTGATTGTAGCCAGAATCTCAGGGTTCATTGTATTTCGCTTCTTCTTGATAGGTGGACCTGCAAAATGTTCTGTAGAAGGAGATTCAAACTCAATATTCGAATTTTCTTTGTCTTCGCTTTGTGACATTGTTTCAATGGTGGCTTCTGGAACGATAATGTTTGAAAACGTTTTTCGAGGTCGAATCGTATCACTGAGAAAATCTAGAATATCGTAGTAAATCCATTTTGACTGTGATGTAGCTGCAAAATGATGCTATGAAATGTAGCTGTGATGTTTTGCTCAATTTCGTTCGTGATTTGACGTAAGTATCGCGTATATTTTTCCATTTTTTCTTCGCTTGATCGACTGGTGCGCGAATTCTAATGAAAATCTCTTTTTTTGATACAAGGTGAAAATGAGTTTTAAGACATGCTAGACACTGCAACTGACATAAGCTAAAAGAGGTGAATTATTTTACATTTGAAAAAAGCAAAATATGAGATAGAATTTTGAAATTGTCAACTTTACAGCTGCAACTGCAATTTAATTTAAGTGTCTTGTAGTTCTACCTATGTAGGTAGTGCGAGGGTCCTTGTGAGGTGGAGGTGCGCTTGTGAGGTTGTGAGTGCGCTTGTGAGGTGGACCCTCGTACTACCTATAGGTAGAACTACAAGACACTTAAACTTAAGAATAAAAGAACATCGGAAAAAATGTCCGCCATTTCTGACCATAGGTTAAATTGCAGTTGCAGCTGTAAAGTTGACAATTTCAAAATTCTATCTCAAGCTCCCAACACTTATGACCTAAATATTTTGGAAGCCATGTAGGCTACATAAAAAACTCAACCCCTCTTTGAATAAGCAAGTTAACCATGATGGTGCTTTTTTCAAATGTAAAATAATTTGAGTCTAGTTACTGTGTGTACCTTATTTAATTGTTATCATGTACTTCAGCTTTTGAAATGATTTGTTGCTTATAACATGATTTAGATCTTACAAATCACTCTATCGCATCTTAACTGAACTTTTTCGACTTCATTAATGAATCCAACAGGATTTTTACAAATGTAGGTGAGGCAGATCAAGGGATCGTATTGTCGCAGGGTCAGCTGAGCCTCATTGAAAACAGCTTTAAAGAGTCTTCACGCCCTGATGCAATTCTGCAGATGTGTCTCTCATGCGATGCCCAAGTCAACTTATCATTGATCATGACTCAAAGAAACTTAATCTCTTCTGCAGGTGAAGCATTTGGCAGTGGACAATCGTCAGATAGATTAGTTTTCGTGTATCAAATTGATTTACATTTTGCAAGGTTGACAGGGACGCCGGCACGACTTTAGGGCAGGTGTTGCATCGATGTGAAAGAGGGCACTTGAGGTATTATATCCCATCGCTACACCCCTTATACTCAAAATTTCATGTTTTTAGCCTATTAGATTTTGCATGGGCCCAACCAGAGACCTGTTCATTTTATATTGATAGCTTATACTCCATGTTCATCGGACAACAACTATTACCGGCATGTTTGACTACTGGTCCGGGAGCTAGCGTGAAGTTGTGCAGGGAACGAGGTAGTACATAAAGCTTTCACATAGCATAGTACACCTCTAACCTACTGCAAAACTTCGCGTCTGCCGGATCAGATCATTTGCTTTTCAGAAATAGAAAGGATAACAAAATCCTATGTATTTCCAGTGGTAAAATTGTGACATTTAAGGTGTTGACTCCATTTTTTCGAATTTTTGCTCATAAAAGTTACACAAATTGGTATTTTGTTGAACTGTTTATTATAGAAATCATCTACAGATCATGACCCTTCAAATGAGTTATCATTCAGCGACAGAGGATGAAGTAAAGTGTACAAACAGACACTTTTCGTTGCTGTAACTGCAAATTTTAACATAGAAATTTCAGGAAAATTGTTGATATACTTTAACGAAAAGTGTCTGTTTGTACACTTTACTTCATTCTCTGTCGCTGAATGATAACTCATTTGAAGGGTCATGATCTGTAGATGATTTCTATAATAAACAGTTCAACAAAATACCAATTTGTGTAACTTTTATGAGCAAAAATTCGAAAAAATGGAGTCAACACCTTAAATGTCACAATTTTACCACTGGAAATACATAGGATTTTGTTATCCTCTCTATTTCTGAAAAGCAAATGATCTGATCCGGCAGACGCGAAGTTTTGCAGTAGGTTAGAGGTGGACTATGCTATGTGAAAGTTTTACGTACTACCTCGTTCCCTGCACAACTTCACGCTAGCTCCCGGACTATACGACATGCATGCCCGTAAATCAAAAAAATCACTTTGTTGTCAATTCTTTTCACATTGATGACAAGGTAAACAGTTAAGCAACATCTTTTCCTTCTCCTTGGAAATTACTTGCAAATACCCAGAGGATAATGCAAGAGAACTTCTATTGTAATTGCTGTTCCAGCACAAAATGATCATCGATAAATCATGCGTATTTACAATTTCAACTATAAAACTTGCTCTAATTTTTGGCAATTGCAAATCTTAGACAACTACATTTGTGTGTCATCAATGAATTCTGTGGATCAAGGAAAACAATATCAATTTGAAAATTTGGATATTGTTTGCGTGTTTGCAAATTAAAAAATCTGCAAAACAATCAATCCTTTACTTTCAAGGATCTTAGCATATCATTATGTGAGACGTCTTCCATCTCAGGCACTCCTATTCATCAGCACATACACAGGAACGTGCTGAGAAGAAAGTCAATAACAGGGTACACAGATTACATTTCTACGATAAAAATCAAAATTTTTGACATCTTTCATTTAAGCTCGTTCTTGTCTAGAATAAGAAAAAAATTAATCAGAAAAGCATTTGTAGGAAAAGATGTAGCTGTTCTAAGGGAAGTGTCAATGAATAGGATGCTTGAAAAAGGATCAAGGAACTTCTAAAATATGTTCAATACAGAAATATATTACAAAACTCTGCACGTCATCACACTTTGGATCTTGATATAGGCTACAATAAAATACGAAATATTTGGAAAAACGCAAATTAGTTTTCAAAAATATACGTGCAAGAGTACACATGCAAAATCATGTCGACTATATATAATATAAACTATATTAGTCAAAAAATAAAATGCTTGGAATATTTTGTCGTCAAACACATTCCGAAAATCATTCATGAAAGCTAGTTTGCAACATCACGTCAGCGTATCATTTAAAATGATTGTACAAAGGAGGTAGCTGAAAAGACGAGATAATTTGCACGCTGCATTAAATGATTCTGCGATTTGTTTGTGAATAATTTTGTTGTCACTTCACAAAGTAGGCTACCGTAGCTATCTTTATTATTTCCTAATACATGTAACAGCAGATCTATGAATACCATAGTGACTATAGCTCTAGGACGGCAAACTGACCATAACACGCTTCAGCAGGTCAAATTCGATAATTCATGAAGAGGGCACACATGCAACACCTCCGTTGCATCTGCAACACTTGCAACACCCTTTCCGGCGACACTGAGGATTGATATACAAAGAGTTTTCAGATGGCCAATTGAGTAGGCCTATCTTCTGATGTTCATCAAGCACATGCTGGTTTACAGCATGATGGTCGTAGAATCTCATCTTAGGCATGTTTTTAAATGGTGTTCATTAAAATCTGGGCCATGGATTCTTGATTATTGTATTGAGGGAAATTCGGGCCCATAGGACATAAAATGTCTATAAAAATCTAAAAAAAAAATCATAAAAAAATGTTTTTAGTATTGAGTGTAATTGGAATGAACTATGAAGCAATGTAGGAAAAAAGCGGGAAGCAATACTATGAATACACATGGAGACATACGCTGAGATCTCTAAGATATATTTCGCATGCATCGATGCAAATAGCAGATAAATTATTGCCTCCCTTTTTCCCACAATATGCCATATAGCTAAATTACGCAACAATGAGTTAAAGTGAAAACGTTAAGTTAAAACGCAACATAAAGTGAAAGAAGTTGCAAAGATCTAGGCTATCAAGCCAAGTGGAAGTATGAAATGTGTATTGATTGAAGTGTCCGCCAATATGGATTTCACAAATGTTTGTTCAAACAGTAAATAGTCGATAATTTACGTTTCGGACAATCATCTATCCGTTTTGCCACTCCTTACATTCCTTTCAGAGCTGAAATATCACATGTTCTTTTCAAATGCACAAATTCTTCGCTGATTATTTTAAGAAAAATGAAATTTTGAGTCTCTTTTGCAGTTCATAAATTTGGCTTCGACCTGATTTTGGAATTGATCACAAGTCAATGAATAATCTCATTTACGAAGTTTTTCTAGATTTGTGAGCATCAATTTCTCATTTGCTTTGCAAGCTTCCTTTTCTTCTTCCTCAGGCTTTGTTCACACTTCAAGTGTGGTCGACGGTACGGATATCACTCGAGCTCAGAGTCCATTTCTGCAACGCTTCATGTCCTTTGTATCTTCTTCTGTCAATCCCATGGCCATCATATCCTCTTTCGTGAAATCCTTCCATCCTCTCTTTCGTTTCCCGATCTCCATTTCTCTTTCTCTTCTCCCGACATAATCCACTTCTCTCCTCGTCACATGCCCCAGCCATCTCAGTCGCATTATGACTTCACTTTTGAACTGGCAAATATGCGCTAGCTTTCGGATGTTCTCACTTCTTACTCTCTTCAACTTTGTCAGGCGCAACGACCATCGAAGCATTTTCATTTCTGCTACTTGCATCTTTTCTCCCCTGTGCTTTCGTCACCGCTACTGTCTCCATTCCGCATAACATCGGCAGAACATTTGCAAACGTGCCATCGCAAGTAACTATCCATCACTTCTGTGATCCACTCAGGCTCATCATCATCAACCTTGGGATGTGTTTCACCACGATGATATTATAGACGTTTACAGAATAGAGATATAATAAATAATGCACTTAAGGTCCGCTTAGTAGGCCTACATGTACGAGTATATCAGCTAAGATATTAACCAATTTAAAATGAAAATTCAATATGACCGCATAAGGTCTGCGTACCGGCCATGATAGCTGAGCTTTGATGCCGCTGTAGGACATAATTACTAAATCGTGCTACTGTTAGGGGTGCTAACTTCTTTTTGAGAGTAACATTAAAGTACTATTATCTGCTGCAGCACAGAAAAAGCAAGTTGAGGACTCTTTGACCGATTCTTTCTAAGAAAATTCACAGGACACCCACTTCAACAGATAGGAAAGCCTGAAACAGAATAGAATAATATCTAGTGGTCCTGTTGGGTCTAATTCATGTGAAATATTTTTAAAATCACAAATTCATGCGGATAATTTCCGCTCACATTCAAATATAAGATGCGGTTGTCAATCAAACTCGGTAAATGAGAATGTGACATTTATATATACCAAAAAGCATTATGGCAGTCGTCCTAACTTTTTAGATTAAATGGCAGCCTGTTCCGAAGACAAATGTAAAAGCATTTTGCATGTACCTCGGTGAATTTTTAGATATACACCAAGCTCGACTGAGTCAATAAATATCCAGTATTAACCCTAGGTTAGTGGAAGATTTCAAAAATAGTCATTCCATTGAATTTATAACAATTGTTTATCGTATTTCTACTCATAAAAACATCATAAATTTCAGAAGAAGAGGCCTTAATGTTCATTTAGAATTCATTCGGACAAGATCATAAAATCATACCTACGAATCTAACAGCAAAATAAAAGCAAATTTCTTAATCATGGAATTACAGTGTGTATTCAATTTAATTTTTCTTTTAATCATTAACAGATCTGCTTTCTTTTGCTCTTTTTAAAAGTAACTGTAGAAAGTGTCATTCTAGCGCTGATACAATGATGCAAATGGTGATGAATAAAGTTCAGTGATGGTCGGAGGAATGACTTTATAGAATTTAAGACGCATGCAATTGAGCGCAGGTGAAAGAATTCACCCTAAAAGTTGACTGATTTATGAAGGTACCAAAACAACATTCTGAGCACTTGTGCCCCGAATAATTGATCCTACCACGTAGGACAAGGTGCCAGAGTCACAATCCGTTATGTTAACATCGGATAATTCTTCAAGAATGTCGTCATTCTCGGAGTGTTCAACTTCGTCGACATCAATTTCTGGAGGTTCATCATAATCGTGAACTTGGACTGCAGCTTGAGAAGCATCAGTGGAGATAGGAGGCTTGATCAACAGTACCGAATAGCAGCGCCAACGTGCCGTGATGAAGGCCTATCATTAAATCCCCCTGGCGCTCTCATCGCGGAGAATACTTGATGCTGAAAAATAAATAGAACCCATAAATGAAGCAGCTACATTTTTGGATTACGTTAAATATCCTAACTTTTCATTCATATCATTATAAATAATAATCACTTTCATTTCACTATTCCTGATGAAGGATAAAAGGGACTGTTCCACTCCTATCCGAAACCGGTAGAACATGCATTTAATAACATCATCTTCGAGATTTAATTACGACGTTCTCGCAAACATCATATCCTCCTAACTTTTCATTCATAAATGGTTCAGCAAGCGTTCAGCAATGTCAATGTGCTCGGATCAATGTTAAGAAGTTGTAGTTTCGAAAATCTTTAAAAATGAATCCCCTTTTGATAGTTTACAAATAAAAAGAGCCACGAAATTCATAATGATCTATTAGCACGAGGCCTTTCGTCCAATCTCAACGGGTGCTAACTTTATCCAAAGTTATCACAGGAGTAGGCCGTAGTTGCTCGACAGTGGCTGGTAGTCCGTCGGTTCTTGCATTGGTGTTTTATATCACTCACCAATGTGTATTGCACAATCTTTTTACATCTTTCCCTTTTCATGTCCATCCTTCTCCACGAGTTACCCGTAGAAAATCAAGTTGAATTCGATTTCTGCCCTAGGAACGATCGGTCGTCATTCTTCCTCCCGAGCAGCTGTGTGAATTATTGGTCTAAGCGGCTGCCATGGCTTTTCCAATATTGCTGAGATAGACAGCGGATGAATGAGATTCACCGGTGTCCTCCCCGAATGTCAATTACACCCATACATGACACGCTAAAGTTCTTACGAGATGAAATTAACAGCAAGTTTTCGGCTAAGAGGATGCAATGTTCCCAATTATGAAAGGGAGAGAAAAATGCGAATTTTAGATGTTAATTAGGATTTAGCGATGAAAGAATATTTACATGTAATTACATTTAACTTAATCGCTAGTCAGTAGCTTGAATACAGTAATTAAACAACTAATCTAAAGAGAAATAGAAAAGATAATTCCCAATATATTACAATTCCATGCGCCAGTTCTGCTGCTGTTATAGATATGTCGTCTTTCTTGAAACACGATGATTTAAGCGATGCTGATATACATGGACCCTTGAATTCTGCGGAGCGCATAGAATCACAGAAAATCAGAATGCGAGGAACGCAGGAAAACTCACATTTTACGCCAATTGATCCACAATTATATAATCAAGTTCTTTTCTCCTCACATCTGTTTTCCAGGTCAATCATGTGAACAGAACATCACTTTTTTATCCCAGAGACAGTTTTCCTATCCATCTGTCGCACCTGACGTGGCCTTGCCGAGCCAGTTTCTGCATTGCATCTCTCATTTGCTATAATCCGCTTTCAGGAACTGTATCCTTTTGCTTTGTCTCGTCTATATTGCAGCATTAGCGGGGAATTCGTGACGAATTTGCTTCAAAGATGTCGACAAAAGTTTCTACGATTAAATCTGTCATCTTGAGGGCGCCTCCTCGACACAGTCTTTTTCTCCGACACTTTCGTGAGTGTGATGACATCTAAGAAGGTTTTCGCGCTTGATGGCAGTCCTGCAAACTTCAAATACATATAGTGTTCAATGACCAGCGCGGCTGATCCCAAAGGAGCGACTTGTCTGTTAATAGCGCCGATGTCGAGCGGTCTCTCAACAGTTTGCGTAATATAAACACATACAGAAAACAAAATTTAGAGGACGAAAACTGAAAGGACAAGTTGAAAGTTGTCTTCAACGATTTTTAGGATTTTAATGCAAAAAATGAAAGCTCTTTCAGTGACAGTAGTATAGTTTCCTTTTTGCGAGCTGCGAGCAGCATTACGTAGATCATGATTACGTCAATAACAAAGTCCTTATTGCTAACTTGATAATAAAGAGCGATATATTAATAGTAGTTATGACGACATGGGTCGCATGTAACTATATGTAATAAAGTAGTAATGGAAAGTTGCATCGCAAATAAGCGCGTAGATTTCAACAGCAGAATCCAAGGGCCCCTGATGATAAAACATGTCTAATGGGAATTGACTGAACATTTAAATTCATCGGTAAAACAAACCAGTTACATGCCATAGCCTTTCCATCAAACTGAATCTGTGAAAGTCATGATTGGTTCATAAACACAGTCTAGCTTTCCGGTACTTGCTTGCATCGTCGAAAATTTCAAACATGTTCTACATTTTGACTGCACAAATACCTTTCATTACTATTTGTTCGCGATACCACCTATTAAAATGACTGAATATGACCACGGTCATAAAAATATTCTTAAGAGCTATATCAGCCTTATCTTAGATCGACGAACTGCACTCGCGTGGTTAACATACGCATCAATGACAACAAATTTTGAAGTTGAAGAATTTCGTGTTGAAAAAGGATTTAGAAGCATTCAATCCACTAATTGTCGCAAATTTGTTCTACGAAATATGGGGAAAATTTAACTATGACACTGCAAAAACTATTCACCATATATAAATGCGTTCAAGTAGATCGCTAGTACTTCAAAGTGCTTCTCTAGTTCAATCTGCATGACAGTTTGTAGACAATATGTGGGATTTTTTTCTTGAGGCGATTACTCAAAATTTACACGTTGGTTCAAAATAAATCTGAAAGCCTAAGAGAGGAAAACCATATCGTACCTCTTATTGGAGGACTGCAGTTGCTACAATTCTGATTCGCAAGAAAGAAAGAGTATGTATATTTTAAACTATTTTGTGATAATAATGCTTTCAAAACGTCTTTTTACGCAATCAATTCGATTTTTCTAGGAATTTCTCGAGTATAGAGACTCGAAATCACCGAGAATTCTTGGAAAATTCTCGTACCAAGAAATCTCAAGAATCAAGTAAACCCTTATCGGGACACCTGTTGACTGTCAATTTAAATTTTCAAATTCCAATTACATGTATATGCTCATTGAGCATTTCATATTTTGATTTATCGTGACGATTACTAACTTTATACTGACAACAGCATATTTCAGCGCATATTCTGTAGCTATTTCAGTTCACCGGGCATTTCAGCTGGACATCAGTTGACAATTTGTCAACAGGCGCTTATAAGCACAGATCTCTTTAAGTTAACACTCACAACATCAATGAAATACTGTATTGATAATCTTGTGCGTAATTTTCCTCTTAATATTTTGATTGCCCTACATTTTCTGTATGAAGGCTATTTATTTCACGAAATTCTGTCAAGTTAGACCGATCACATGATAGTCAATTGATTATCCAGTCGTTCACGTAAGCCTATAGATGCTGCATTTTTCAATAATTGACATGTCTCCTGCAATTGCCTATTGTGTTGAAGTCTCGTGATGGATTTCTAAGAATTTAGAGTGGTTAAAAAGCACTAATCAGCGCTTCTTCCACAGTAGAAACCCCGCCCAGGCCTGAACTTTTGAAAACACGATCTCTTGTTCTCAAAATAACCTTGGTCCTCTCAACATAGCCTTGCATTGCGTTGATGCACAATCGAGTTTAATTTGTATATGCATTACAATATTGTATCTAATCATATGCCGAGACCCCGAAAGGAAAAAAGTCAAATATACATAATACACTATATTTACAAAAAGTTGATTTTAGTCACTGACTATGAGGCCTAGTCTTTATTCATACATGTATTAGCTCAAGAATACTCATGTACCTTAATTCTGAACAAGAAAACATCTTGAGTGAATCTAAAAGCATGATAACTGATTAGTTTTCAAGCGGATCAATAGTGTTAGTAGTCAATGTGGAGCAAGAAAGGAATGCTGTAATTATCATAAAATCCTCATACCCACGAGAATGTTTCCAGCAGTGACTGTTTAATCAAACATCAGTGAAAACTGAAGATCATCAGAATCGGTCATTGTGAAAGTAGATTTTAGTCCCGACAAGTGATTCATAAAAAATCTTATACTAACTTTTATGTATCACAGTGAAGCTTCAGTCAGCAAGTATTCATGGAAACTTCAAGACAACAACAAAAACACCTGGCCCATCAATTGGTAAGTCATAAAAACAGGTTGTCCACGAGAGCACCGGTCGGGGCTTTTGATACCTATCGATCTCCAAATGGTTAGAAAATGCCTTAATCGCAGCACAACCGTGTACACTAAGCATAGTCAGATACTTGTTGGCGAATTGCGCATGAAGTTTCACCTTCTCTCTCCGCTGTCTGGCAACTATAAAAATGTTCCGTAACGGGCGGGACTTTGACACTATTGACATATCACATTTATGATTAAATAAAATTTCACAGCTTCTGCTGACGCCTTCAACTTAGAAATCGCTAAACGTCTATTTCAGACTTAGTTTTTCTCTGAGACAACTTCCAAAGAATGCTTGAGTTAATCTCAGGTTATGGCGACTATTTCAAAATCGTAACGGTCCGGACATTTTGTCCATGTGCCAGCTTATCCGTTTTTGTGAATAGTTAGCGGCATCCTATTGATATCCTAATGAAGCTGATCATAATTTGCGATTAAATGCCCTCAGGAATTATGTGAATTATACATAAAATGAATCTGATCCCTATTAATGGGATATAAGATTGTGAAAATATGTACGAAGATGATCTATATTAGTATGATTTAATGTCTTAAACAGGCACATTGTTTGTAGGTAGGTCTACGTATTGTTAGCATTTAGAGAGACAACAGAAAACAATGCTTAAAATTGATGTGATGTAAAATCGAAAATCATATTTATCAAAGGAAGCTATATAAACTGGTAAATAGGAGCAAATGATGTGAATAATACAACAAAAAGAAAAAGATCTAATGTCACTACTGTGCAAAAAAAATTGTTGAGGTCAACCTGGCAGAATAACAGATATTAAATACCATCTGAAAACACGACAGTTGTTCTATACCGGCATCCTCCAAGATTGGAAAAAGAAGGGATTCTCTAGAGGAGATATTTCTTATGATAGAGTAGATTTTATCAGTTTGCAGAATCCAAATAAAATATTTCCAGTTTTCTCCATGTAATTCACCTCAAATTAGTACATGCTCCTGAGTCAGGCTTCATACACTTTATACAATGTGCAGACTAACAATAAGCATTCATTGCAATATTCCACTTTGCGCATATTTCACCACCACCAGTTCAAAGAGCCGTGAAAGAGTGAAGAATGGACAGTATCACAGATACTTATCTGTGAAGATTTCACTTACAGTAGAGCCTATAATTACTTACTTATTGTACTGTATAGGCGCAATACTATGCTGACTCTCTACATTGGCCTTGAAGTTTTAAAGTGTGGTCTGCACTATCTTTGCAGTAGATCTGATAAGTTCTTAACTAATCACGCACTGCTGATGAAATTCAGACTTGAGACCTACATGTATTATCATGAGCGATCTTTCGGGTAGTTGCTTGTCCTCCTGGCAATTTCATGCCACCTTTTCGCAGAGACGACATAGCGTGTACTCACGACCAGTTGGAAGCGGGCACGGGCTTTGGGTGGGCCAGTCCGGGCCTTTCCTTGAAATGTTGTCCGGAAATGGGCCGGTAGAGAGTCAGTGAGCAGGTTGAAAATGAAATCAAGGCAATCATTTTTTTGAAACTCCATGTTATAAGAAAATCGACCATCCCCTGACCTCTGTGTACTGAACATGAAATCGTAGATCAGTATGTGTACCTATTTCAAGAGGGAGTCAGTGAGTAGATGCAAAGCTAATTTTCGGATGTTACTACTCCATTTCTATACCTCTCAGTTGACAGTCAAAAATAACTAGGAATTTTGATGAAGTTCAATTTTTTCTGACACTCGATGTCCTTCTGACCTGTGGAAAACATGAAACCGCGAATCAATATTTGCATTTTGGTAAGGAATCCTTGAGAAGGTCGAAAGTGAAATCAGAGTTCAAGGGTCTAATTATTGACATTCTATCGCTCCCACTCAGACGCATGACCTAGCCTAAAAAAAACAAATATTGAACAATTTCAAGGCTTTTTGAAAATTAAAATGGACCTCCAGACAGTCCATGCTAGATCGCAGTTCGATAGTCATATATGTGCTTCGCGAAAATGTCGTTGAGGACACTCGAAGTGAAATCATAGACACAACTATTATTTTTCTATCTCCCTCAGCCAGCAGTCAAATTTTTTTCTAAATTGGGTTTTTTCATTTGAATTTTGAAGGGGTAGATGAGATCACAATTGAATTTCACGAGAGATACCTAACATTTCTGATGTAAATTATGTAATTCTGAAGAATCGGTGATAACTGTCAATCAACTGTTTGGAAGGATTTTAGCAATGCAGTACACAATAGCATTTTGTAATTAAGTAGCAAATGTCGGACACTCATTGAGGAAGAACGATAATTGAGTAGTCAGAGCAAGTGACGCTATCGCCAAATCCTTACAATTTTTCTTGCAGTTAGCAATTCCATCTTTCCAAGAAATTTCGAAATATTAAACTGATTTACTCTGCTACGAAAAAACAATGAAATGATTCAGTTTTTGTATGATTTTAGTTTTAAGAATTCCGTTAGAGTGGAGTAGATAATTCTACTTTACTATTTCCACTCTGTGAGGATCATGTTGTGGGACTCACAGTCACTGTTTATGCTTAATCACTGATATTTGATCCAATGCATGTGATGAATATCGTTGATTAGTGTTCTTGAGCCGGGCAGTCATCGTGTCTTTGGTGGGGAGAAAACCAATAGTCATTTTTACTTTCTTGAACAAATATTCTGAAACAAGCCAGTTTGTTAGGTTGCAATAATTCAAATGTTTTTAATATTTACGCGCCTTATTTGAAATTTTTTAACAGCTGAGAATAACGCGGTAACTTAGAAGTACTTTGAGAGGATTTACCTATTTAATAAATGACATGGTTGCTCACATCGATCGTGCTTTGCATCAGATATCATGTTTTTTTTCATCGTATTGTGTTCCTTCTATACATTGCTCTCAATAGGCCAGTAGTAGAAACCGTTAGCATATTTTGCCTGCATCTGCTCATAGCTTCTAAGCTTATGTGATTCTGCGAACGCTATCGACTAAGTTTGAGGTGCACTGATTCATGAAATGAGACTACCAAGATATGTTTAGATATTATGACAGTGATAATCGTGCTACCACAGGGCAATCGTAGAAACTGATTTAGGATTTGGTGCGAAAGCTGATGTAGTCACTTGTAAAATCAAGAACTGCTAAGAAACCTGATGTGTTTGAAATGTTTGATTAATTTCCGAATGAGGCAGTGATAAATGCACTTTCTGAAAGTGTGCTTCCTTTCAAAAATGACTTGTGCACAACGCAAACAAACCCTCTTGACATAAGAAAGCATGTCTGCGGTCTAAAGTCAGGGGAGATAATTAATTTAATAATGGGCATGAAATATTCCGTCTACTAGCGCGTGGAGTGTTTTTGATGACACAGATGAATATACAAGACATTTTGTCATCAATCACAATCTGAGGGCGATCAATCACGCTTCGACAACCATGGATGTAGGCCTACATATCTTGATGCAACTTGTTTGGACACACTCCTCAGCACCAGGTCTAGGCATGATCAAAATGATTGAGCTAGAATGGGAGCGGTGAGAGAGAGCGAGTGAGTGAATTTTCCATTTTTGAGCGATCGTACAGGCTCATGGGTGAGCAAGGGAGTAGGCCTACCGCAATGAAGCTTGAGTGAACGAAATAGTTTAGTATCCTCAGAATGCACCTACGTAGGAGTTTTGTCGAAGTAGCATGCCTGTAATGACCCATTTTATGCACTGTGACCCAAAAATAAATAGCTCCTATTCATGGGCATGATGAGTATGAGTATGAATTTTGAGTATGTATTTCTGTGTAGTACTTTTTTCTTAAACTGGTCTATATTATTTTGCCAAACAATTGTGGAAAGCAGCTCCAGTATGTCAACAGACATACCGTGAGCTGCAAGTATCATACCAATTTTTTCTTGTGATAAATGGTATAATAAGGTGTAGGCCTATAATAATGATATCATTACATACGCATATATAGTACAGGTAGGCTACTGCGTGATTGTCACAATGTCATAATAATTGAATTGTGTGCAAACGGTCAAACTTTAAATCATTTTAGTGGATACAGGTACGTGCATTAATGCCTATGTAATATCCAAATCATCGTTAGTGATTTCGTAGCTACATTGCAAATAAATACTGCAACATTTCCTAGGCAAAATAGGATTAATTGTTGGGAAATTGGTAAAACAGGGCTGCCAAGTGTTCCGATTTTTCCTGGACGTCCCGATATTTTGCCCTCAAAAAAGGTGTACCGGTGTTGTCCCGATTATTCCTGGAAGTCATAATTTTTTGCTCGTGAGGATCCTATTGTTCCGACATCTGTCCCAGTTTTTTACTTTATAAATTCTGACGTTTAACTTTCAGGATCACTCATTTTAGTATTCATCTGTAATTCTGATTAACAGCAGCAATAATAGGCCTGTGTAACGTACTCGTAGATCAATTCAAAATAAATCTGAAACTAGCAGTGTTTTAAGATTTGTTTTTAGTGAGAATGAAAAATAAGACATGAAAAGACAGAAAAGATGTTTATAAAGTCAAAGTTGTTTTCAACTTGAGTTGTCGGAATGATGGGTTACCATATTAAAAGGATTGTAACATTTAACTTCTCAATTTGAAGCATTCGTGGGTGATTTAGGAGAGCATAAATGCGGTTCGGCCTTGCTCGTGAGATGATGCACTTGGTTGCATTTGGCTTCAAGAGATTGCATGTCAAGATTTTATAAATATAATAAAACGTGTGATTTAAAACAAAGTCATACGTATGTATTTAAAGCTGTGCAAATTTGTAGGCAGCATTCACCTGCTGATGCTTTCTTAGGATCTGTCCTTTCCAATCAAAATGAAAAAGACCAATCAAAAGTAAAACAGCAGAAATATTCACCAAATGTTTGTTCACAAAAAGTCAGTGAAAGGTACTAAAAGTTAGTGAGTGTCGAGGATCACAAGTCAAAGGACCATTAGGGGTAAGGTCCAGCCCCGCTTTAGAAGCGCTGATTGAAAAATGGACTAGTGGGAAGGTCCTCCACACCGATCTCGTCAAGTTTGGCTCTAAAATGTAGTCCTAGGATAGTCAAAAGTTTGACGAGCCTTGAACGTTTAATGTCTGCCGGTGGGAACGCACCACCTGTCCTCTTAAGGGCGAACCTCAAGTCTTATTAACTATAAGTTTATTAAAATTATGAAACATTTAGACGTCGTTATGGGAATGTCCCAGCTTCAATTGTTGTATTACCTTTGAATTGCAAGGTACACGTTTCTTTAAATTCTGTGACCAACACGGAGAAATCGATAGTTTAACAACAAAATTGGTTGTGTATGATACGAATATTCACTAAGAATTCAAAAATGTCAACGACAGCACAGTCATCAGAATGATGCCATAGAACTATCATAAAACACAAGTATTAATCCATGGTATGAATGAAATGTCAACATTATTTAACTATGGAAACGGGACTAATTACAGCATCATGGAAATCGGAATGAGCAATCAACTATCAGAGATATCACTGTTCAGGACATTTTGATATCACTACATTGGAATAGCATTAACAACAACTGTTGACCGTGCTCGCATTACTTTCTGCACATTAACAGTGGTGTGCAACCTTGGCTTGTCATTTTTATCTTAATATCATTCAATTCCAACTTATTCCGTATAAATCACATATTGGGATTTGGTGACCTTGTGGAAAATTAAAGGAAACAGAAATGTTTGATTAGGTCCAGAATGTAACATCGATGCAAATCGCTTGCATCAGCTCGTAAATTCACGCATGAATTCAAAGCTCTACGTGGATGCAAATTTATGCAAAAGTTTGCATGCCATGCGTTGTTTTTCTCAGTGGTCATATTGCCATGGGGATTACAAAATTGGTTAGAAGTTCGAATCAAGTAGTCGCCCATTCATCACCAAGTTAACGAAAAGCTTACTGTTTGTCAAACGGCGTTTTCTGAAATTGGAAGGACTCACAACATCATCGACCAACGAAATTCCAGTTTGCTAATTCGCCCAATATTAAAATCTGATGATGCTATGATAATCTAAGTATCCTGTAATACGTCAACAGAGAACATTCTGAATAACATATTTAAGAAACGTTGCATGATAAATTAAGATTTCAAAGTAGGTCTCCTTGATAAAATACAAATATCGCAGAAGCAATAGCGTTCAAGAAAAGTGTCTGTGATGATTCCAGAACCGCTGATTGCCCATTTGCAGTAGGGTGACTGTGGGCAGGCATTTTACTATGCTTTAATCATTATTTCAAAAAGTGCGAAAGGCTCAAAAATATAATTTAGACAATTTTTAAGCATGCTACGGTAATATTCCATATTTTTTGGCAACCGCTATTTTAAATAGTGATGTCATTTTTTAATGTGCATTTTTTGGGGGTTTGCAATGTAATTTGTAATTCTAATATTTTATCATAAATGAAATCTCATTAGAACATCAAACGTCATGTAATAGGAGCTTGTGCACCACAATATTCCATAAATATTGATAACCAAAATATTCCATAAAAAAATTGAAATTAGCAACTTGGTGTAATGCTCAACTTTTGATTTTGTCTAAAGTCTCCCCCACTGTCCAAAGTCACACAATCTTGCGGTGTTCAGAACACATTTTTCTCATACCCTACATAATGTGTTTCAATGAGTATGGCTCAAAAGTGATTATATAAATATTATATGTAAAAATGATTTCAAATTGTGACTTGTGTGAAAAGCGTGAATCAACATTAACCGTGAACCAGTCTTGCTCATGAGATGATACAAGAACGGTTCGGTCTTGTTCGTGAAATGATGCAAATAAGCATCATGCATTTAGAACAAATCTTTTGATGCCCTTCCTAATGTGTTTCAATGAGTAGGCCTAAATATGCTGTATGTAAAAAGATTTGGTGTTGAAAACGTGAGTCAGCATAATCATGGCGAAAATTCAGGGGCGCCGGTGTGTCTAGAAATTTATGGTGTCGAAATATTCGAAGGCGAGCATAGATTTCCTGCCTGACTATTCGTCACTTAGTTGTAGTTGCGCAGTTTTACCCTACCCCACCGGTCTCTGAAATGCATACCGGGGATGGTTCACCTTCCTTATCTTCCAAATTTAGGGCATATTTCGTGATCAAATGAAAATTAGAGGCAAGGTAATTTATTGTATGATCTTTCCAATCCAATGTGTCACAAATGCTGCAGAGGTCCCAGTGCCGTGATAAATTTTTTGTGATTTCTCCTCGAAATTTTATGGCAAATTGTTTGATATTCTTTTAATGTTATTTTGATCATATATCAGATGTTGATCAAAATTTCTTACAAATCTAAGAAGACTGTAAATGAAATTATTTCCCATAAAGGAATGAAGCAATATTTATCCATTTACTAAGCGGCAGCACTTATCCAGCTTTGATGGCCGTACCTTTTATGTTCGCTTTTGCTGCCAACATGTTTAACAGCAATGTGACAAAATGGCAAAATAGAACCAAAAATATAATCCTCAACAAAATTAGGACATGTGATGTAACGTGTTACAGGAGTAATGTACACGTTCAAGTAAATGAGCAACGATGAATCCCTCATCGAGTGGACCGTACGACGTAAGTGTTGGGAGATTACAGACAAAGGTGGGAGCAGAAATGCGCATGCGAGCATCCTAACTTTCAAACCTTGATTTTCTATTAAAAAAATTGACTACGTTCGTTCTGCAAATCCGAAATTTCCGCCTGGAGACTATTCTTCCTTTTACTCCTCATTTGCAGTTTCGATTGCGCCCTCTGCAATTCTGGTCTTAAGATACTCTTCCCTTTCAAAATACTTTTGACCTAGTTTTTTTTTAAATCAAAGAAATAAGCCTTGCTGCTGTTTTACTTAAAATTCTATTTTTTTCTCTTCTCTTAAGCTTTCGCCACTACCGGCCTTGTCAAAAGTGTAAGTGGTTGGACATATTAACATTGCAAAATACAAAAATGTTTAAAAGTCAAAGAGATGGATAGAAAAATCTGGGAAGGCACATAGTGGAATTTGTCCAGTACACGGCTCTCTTCGTGGGAATTAATGGTCGGCTTTCTTTGTTGAATTACAATACTTTCAAGAAATTGGAGATTGATGGAAAATTTGTGATGTCCGATCACTTTTGCGTTTGTTCTCCAGCTATTATTTTGATCCAATTGACAATGTATTAAATGTCTATGTACTGACGAACTTTGTTGTGTTAAATGTTCCTTGTTTCGGATGTGAAGTTCTATCCATCTCTTTGACTTTCAAACATTTTTGTATTTTGCAATGTTAATATGTCCAACCACTTACACTTTTGACAAGGCCGATAGTGGCGAAAGCTTGAGAGAAGAGAGAAAAAATAGAATTTTAAGTACAACAGCAGCAAGGCTTATTTCTTTGATTTAAAAAAACTATTTAATGCTACTTCAAGATCAGACGAACACCTTTTTACACTTAACTTTTAATCTAGTTGACATCTTCATTAAAATTCTTCATTGAGTGTGATGCCACTCCTCTTCATTGATAGTTTGATGCATTTTCTATTCATTTTTGATCATATACTCAGTGACAAAAAGAATGAAACAAGTCCTGATATGAATACTTATAACTTAAACTTGGTTGTATTGTACGTTTGTTTGTTGTTTGTAAAAAGAGAACTCGAATGCTTTACTCAAAAACATTTAATTTGATACTCATGATTTTATCAACTTAAGTTAGAAACGGGTGTGACCACCGCGAGCATCCAAACAGGCATCGATGCGTGAGGGCATGGATGAGCACAGTCGCTGGATGAATGCCAGGTGTAAGAGGTTCCACTGCTCGATCAGTCTGTCGGCCAACATCTTCAAAGACACTGGTGGGTGGTTGTACCTCTCCCTCACTCTGCGACCAAGTTCATCCCAGCAGTGCTCGATGGGGGAGAGGTCGGGAGAACGTGAGGGCCATTCCAAGGTTGGGATTCCGCTGCTTGCCATCCTGTTAGAGACCACTGAAGCGCGATGGGGCCTTGCGTTGTCATCCTGAAAAATCAATTGATTCGATGTCACTGCTGGAACCACGACCGGTGTCACGATCTCGTCGGCATATCGCTGTCCTGTCAATGTTCCTTTCACTACGATTGCTGGTGTTTTTCCATTGTGCCAGATACCGGCCCAAACCATGACACTACCGCCGCCGTACCGGTCGTGTTCTTTGACGCAACATGGAGCAAATCGTTCACTTGGCAAGCGATGAACACGGATCCGACCATCGTTGAAATCGAGAGTAAACCTCGATTCATCAGTCCAGAGCATACGTTCCCACTGACTGTCACTCCACGACTGATGACCTTGACACCACGTCACTCGTCTCCTTCGATGTTCCAGGCTCAGCGGAATTCTCACAGCGGGTTGTCGAGACTGTGTACCAGCTTCTCGCAATCTTCGATATGCAGTTCGAACGCTACAGGCAACGTTCCCAGCAACCTTCCAGTACACAATTAGCTTCGGGACGGACACAAATCTGTTTCTTTTAGCAGCTAAAACTAAGCGTGCATCTGTCCGCTTGGATGATACCCTTGGTCTTCCTAATCCTTTCTTCTTTTCCACATTTCCTTCTGCATTCCAACGACACCACCACTTCCATACAACGACCCTTGAAATTTTCAATTCTTTCGCAACGGTTGTAGAACTTAACCCACAACGCATCATCCCAATTGCCATTCCTCTGGTAAAGCTATCGTGCGCCATTTCATAAGTCAAATATGGTCAGCAGTAGGTGGTGATTCTGTTCAACTTCTAGCTGTTACTTTGATCAATATCAAATTTTGAAATTTGATGGTCCTATATCATTTCCCTTATCATATGGAGTTCAATGGTGATACATAGAAAGCGAGATATCATCTCGAACCATAGAAAAAATGAAACAAACTTCCATTCAAGTCAATGATAGTTGGTTTCATTATTTATGTCAGTGAGTATATCATTATCCTCCCTGTGACGTCCTGTTTTCAGCATCCAACAAAGTGGTCACTTTGAGAGATAATCGTGAAATGCAATTCAGGGTATGAGTACTATGTTGTTTTTCTGGTTACGTCACAGTCACCCAGGATTTTTGTGTCATGTGGGAATTTTTCTTGTGGACATTGAACCGCCGTAATTTATTGGTCGAACATAACACAACCTTTAAGTTGACCAACTAATTTCTTCTTGTGTTAGAAATCAGAAAGTCGAGGACGGGGTCGGGGCTCCCTTCAGAGCGACTGATTACCCCAGATGTTTCCTCAAAGAGGACGGTAGATCATAGTGGGCTGACATTGGCTAATCATCACAAAATTGAGCACCTCATCAGGTTTCCTGAAAGGGCGACCAGTATTCGGTGGTTCCACAAATGCTTCCAAGAAAAATTCAAGCGTGGTCGACCATTTCTTTTCGCTGGCTGAATAGCACTTTTGCGGAGCAATGGTCAATGAATTTTTGTAAATTGAGCACCTAGGACTGAGAAAGGGCCTTTTTAGTGGCAACCGACAGTATCCCTACTTGCTTCAGTTTTTAAGGTCCTTGTTAATGATATGAACATACTGCCACTACCCTGAATGTGGACTTTGAACCTGCAATTTCCTTTTCAGATTCAAGAATGAAGTTCCGTCAAAGAACTTTGGTAGTGATGCTTGCTTTTCTGATTGCATTTACATGGTTCGTCAGATTTATCTTCTTCCGGAACATGGGTGGAAGCTCGGCTGCAGACTTATATCATTCGTGTTGGCCACGTGTACACTATCCACGTCGCGACGAGACATCGCTTCATCTATATTCACTTGTGAATGTTACTTTCGGGAGCAACCCTGTATATTCACCAGATGGTGAAGGTGAATTTGGATTCGTCAACGATCTTCCGCGTCATACGAGAACTCCTTTACAAGTATTCGTCATTCCTCACTCACACAATGATCCAGCCTGGATAAAGACGTTTGATTCATACTATGAAGATCAGACAAAACCGATTCTTGATAATATAATCAAATTCCTGGATAAATATCGAGATATGACGTTTCTTTGGACAGAGCCTATCTTTATCGATCGATACTTCAAATCAATATCGACACAGGATCATGCGAAATTCATGAGTTATCTGAAAGATGGCCGCTTGGAAATTGCTGCTGGTGGCTGGATTTCTCCTGATGAGGCGACCACTACTAATTATGCTTTGATTTCACAAATGACGGAAGGTCTATGGTGGTTAAAATCAAATTTGAGTTACACTCCAGAAAGTTATTGGAACATCGATCCATTCGGGTATTCTCAGACCATGCCATTCTTGCTACGAAAAGCCAGATTTCGACATGTTAATGTTGTGCGAGTGAATGAAAAAACGAAGCAGTTGTTACGACAAGGTCGAAAACTGGAATTTAACTGGAGTGCGTTCTGGGATCGTGAGCCTCGAGGAATTGTGGCTAGTGTTCTTCCATTCATGTTGTATAATACCAAATATTCGTGTGGTCCAAGTACGGCGGTTTGTTTGATGCTTGACTTCCGGCAAATTGAGGGTGAGGCGTCCGAAAGTACGGCCGTAGCTGTCGACGCCTCAAATGTGCAGAGAATCGCCGAGCAGCTGTTTGAACAAATGGAGATGAAATCCAGAATGTACAGGTAAAATTGTAAATGATATGAAGATTGAATGTATTATTGAACTTATTTTGAATGTAGATATGCAGTTTTAGCAAAAATAATTAGAAAATGGAGATCTGCCAATTTAGCAAGTGATTTTAAGGTGTTAGTAAAGTAAACTCAAGTTTTACGGATATTCCTGGATTTTCGCCGCATTTTGCGGTCTCGAGATTCGTGCAAATATTCATTAAATAATTTCTCCCATTCAAGATTTAATTGTTTTTCACTACTTCTGAGATGCATGTGACACACAAGACACAAACATTAACACGATAAAAGAGAAAGATTGATAATAGTATAGACAACGTAGAATTTTTGTATTTGAGTACTTGAGTAATGTCTTTGTGTCAACTGTTGTACCACGCAGTCGAAATGAGTGAATAGCGCTGCTCTCTGATTTCACTGTTACCTCTGCCTGCCTGAAGATGAGCGAAATGCTCGGAAGCTCGCAATTAAGAAAACTTCGAATCCCGAGATTCGTTTTTTGGAAGTACTAATTGATTAAAATTGTATGGGTCCCGGTGAAGAGGGAGTCTTTTACTTTGTTTTATGGTATATAAAGTCAGGAATTCCTACACCTTCTAGTCAATACGAAGATCTTAGCACATCAGCTAATTCGGTCACAAAATAGGCATAAGATTTCAAAACTATCTGGAATATCTGCTGGTGTAAAAGATCAGTTACGCAACGTTGTTTGACTGTCGCAGGCTGATACATGATTTTGATATGATTTTTTGTATCGGTAGAAATATTTCTGCATGCAGGCTGATTGCAATAAATACGTCGCTTGAGCTGTGAATATTTGTACTTTGATTTTTTGCATTCTATCATAAGAGGCAAAAGTCCTGTGGTTCGACTGTGCCTAGTGGGGCTCGACGATTTACAACTCACACTTTGAAGAAAGTCAAAGGATAATAATCGAACTCCGAATGACTTAAGCAAATGGAAGCAATTGCTACATTTTAGCCACCAAGGCTTATTTTTACCCGATATCCTCTACATATGTCATCATCCATGTTCATTATCTCACACGATCTGTTGGTAATCAGTTTAATGAAAAGCAAGTACCACAATCGACCAACAAGATTGTTATTCAATTTCTAACGGACCAAAATTTTCGATTTGATGAATCAAATTCCAGTGAGGAAGAAAATGGTTCAAGTAAGGACAGATCAAATCAGGAGAAACAAGAAGTTTGTGTACCTCGTAAGCAAAACGAAAGATGCTGAAAAGACTGCCCCAGAGATACACTCATTTGCGTGTGGGTTAGTCTAGAGCAGATATAATCCCACCCCAGCCATTGTATGCAATAGTAGCAAGCGATAGAGATAGATATTCGTCTCTCTTTGACTTGTTTGATTTGCCAAGCGCCTTTTGGCCAACGGCTCAGTCTTGACGCAAGTTTGACGCGCCTTGAACGTTTAATGTCTGCCGGTGGGAACGCACCACCTGTCCTCTTAAGGACAAACCTTAAGTCTTATTAACTATAAGTTTATTAAAATTATGAAACATGTAGACATCGTTATGGGAATGTCCCAGCTTCAATTGCGGACGTGGGCGGCAATGCTGTCCTTGTAGTCGGTTGTTCTATAAGGTCGCATGTTGCAGGCCTTTAGGCCAAGTTTTATATTGAAAGAAAAAATAATTTCTGATTTTTGGGCCCTTCTACTAAGGAGTAGCAGGAAGGAATGGGTATAGGCCCACTATCGCTCATTCACTATTTTCCTTTTGTTAAAGTTCGACGTATCCTTTAATAAATAAACCTGACGGCTAAATACAGCTCAGATATTTCCAGTGCTCATAACAAATTCACCAAGCGATAATCATCACATAAATTACGAAAGGTCCGCAAAACAAAATTTCTCAGTGAGACCGCAATGTCCTTCAACACAGCACTGAGCTGAGCATATAACAGATGCACCTGTGAGGGAAATTAGCACAGTGAGGACATAATAGAATTTACAAAGTTCTCAACACTACTTATTATCCGATGTTTTCCTTACACCCAACTTCGAGCCCTGCTCTGCAAAGGAAGTTAGTTTTTTCCTCATGATTTAAAACTCAATGTATGATAGGCGTAAAAAGAGAAGTAATTACTATAAGGGAATACTTTGTGTGGGTACTTGTGCTTTTCTTGTTCCATGTTTATGTCTTTAATTATCCATTACGAAGTGGTACTGTAAAAACTGAAGTGACACTTCTCATATTTCTGTCAAAAAAAGTGCCATTAAAGTTCTCTCACACGAAAAATTGTGAAATCATTTCATAAGCACAAGCTAATTTTCAAAGCTTTGTTTTTCCAGTTTTACATGACTTTTTAAAATTCTTTCTAGCAATATTAACCGAACTTACAAAGAAAGATTTAGATAACATAATAACTGTGGATTTTATGTGGAGGACATGAGAACAGCACAATGATACGCATCATAAAGGATCCAGAACTGCCGATCCACAAAATAATAATGTTAACTTCATTAAAGGAATCAAAGCGAAGTATATTGTCCCTGAAAAGAGTGTATTGCTTAATTATCAAGCACTGATGTCGGTCGTTCTTCCAAACATGAAGCAAATTAATTGATCAAAATGTTGTTACACTGACGCTTGCACTGTTTGTACAACCTTAATCAATTTTGTAAACTGTCATTCCTTTCATAATCGAAACACGTAATTTAACTGTGGAAACAACAATAGATGTGGACATTTGTTACAGCTGCTATGAGAAATCGTCACAAGCTTTTTTCTGAGGTTTGTGGGAAATGTTTTGATGGAATAAGAAGCTTCAAGAAGCAGAGAATAAGATGCAGCAGACTTATTCTACTGCATTTGTTTAATCTCAGTTAGGGAATATCGATGCCATGAATAAAGATTTACATTAGTTGAGAACTTTTACATCTCTCTTGTCCTAATAGATGCCGTTTGAAAACAGTTTGACGAATAATTAAACAGTCTGTATTCTATTCAAATTTTTTCTATTTCATACTTATATCTATTTAAAGTCCTCGTCTGGTACGTTCAGCTGGATTGTACCGTCTAGACATGCACTGGATTGGGTTATTAGGAGACTTTCATGCCAAAATTATAATATTTCTCTATGACTGGCTAAGTCTTCCTTTTTCCCGGTCCTATCCACTCGTTAATCCTTTCTAGTTCTCACTAATTTTCAGCAGTAACATTTTATTGATTATTGATGCAAGGTATTTCTATTTTGTGTCGGCGTAGCGAATTCTCATTCGTTATGTACGTGCAGTGACAGTACTTTTGCAGATTTCATTATGTCCGTACAGTTTTCCATGTCTGTTCCTCTTTTGTCTTCTTGTCCTGTTCTTGTATTATACTGTGATAGTTAAGGCATGATTACAGGTCTCGGAAAAGTACTCGCGTTTATTAGTAATGACCACACATTTAAATATTTCTGGCGAGTGGTTTAAAATAGGCTATATCTTCGATTTTGTTCTACCGTTTTTCTATTTTGTGCTTTTATACTTCATTTCATGCTTTACAGGCTGAAGTCTATTTTTTGTCATGACACTTTCTCGTGATTGTTCGATTTTTTCTGGTTATTAGTGTTTTTTGCTATCTTCCGACGATGTGCGTTTACAAAATTATTTTGAAATCAGTTAATTTAAGAGGTATGCTAAAGAAAAGTCAAATAACAACATTTTGGATCGTTCCACATGTAGCTGAATGAAATAACGTGAAATGTTGACCATCATCAATTTTTTATCTAAGATGCAAGTCATATTTATAGTTATCAAAATAAAAAGTAGGCGTTTATTTCATCTTGCCGTACTTTCCGTCATTCGAAACAATGCAATGTTGACTTCCACATCACTTAATTGATTGATGTAACCACAATAGCAACGAAAAAGGTAATCGCAAATTTGAGAACTTCCATCTCCGGATTGACTTAATCGATTTTTCGTCGATTTTTACAAAATTTATTTACTTAGCCTTCAACTTCTAAAGCTGTGTAGACCTACAGTGTCCAGCAGATTATGCACCAGATGATGGCCTATATGATAGACATTGTGATTAGATTTATAGACTATTATGTATAATATAATTCACTCATGTTGAAAATCGATGCGTTATAGTCATAGCACAAAATGCTTGCGAAATGTAGCAATATTCAGACCTTTGAAAAATTGACGTTTCAAAACAAGTCCTGAATGTAACTTTCCTGTGGGCCGAATATAACGACGAGAGAAAAGTTCGAAATACGCTAGTTCACAAAATCTTCGATCAAGTGGCTCAGTTTTGAGCGAAGCACTGCACGAAATTCGACAGGTTCCCGAATCCTCCTCTCCCGGGACGGATAGACTTATGCATGTATTATTCAAGGTTCTTTATTTTCGTTATGCTTTGACACGTTCTTGGCGGCATTTACATTTCGTCATTTACATTTAACTATTACGCTAATCGAAGTGACGTATTTGGAGGTGCGAAATCATTTTTACAGAATTTTCACTCGTAGCACAGCTACGAGCCATGAACGAAGCTGGGAATTACTCGATGAAAAAAGTAAGAAATTGTACGATTTTGTATTAATTTGGAAACGAGTTCGCTAATTATGTAACTGCGAAGACCTAGAAAATATATTTCTGTCAGATGATTACGGATCTCGCCAATTTGATTCTTAAAAATCTGTTGGATAAGGCTTGCATAGCTGAAAAGTAAGGAAGTCGTGGATATTACTTGGTCACTAGCCAAAAAGATGCTTCCGTGTAAAAAGTATACAAAATCGCTGACTGTTAATTGTATTAAAAGTATGACTGCAATTCATAATTTCTAAATGTTATTTTTATTTTTTGCGTGAACAGGCCGTCATATCGGTGATAATTTGTCCTCGATTTTCCGTCAGCATAACAGCATGACGTCGCTTTCAACATTCTTTTTTTCAAAATTAGTGTGTTGCATAAAGAAAGCTACAATCATGTCTCATTTTTGCGGAATCTATCAAAGTTATCGGAACGTCAGTTACGAGTTTATAGTATGAAATGGCAAAAATTGAATCACTGAATTGTTTAAATGACCACATTTCTTCGCTCATTCATACCTGAAGTTAAAAGACGTCCTCTCAATACATGCTTCCTTATGATATTCCAATGGGTTGTCCGAAATGTTTCAACATTAATCTGGAAACTGGCCCATCTCATTGCCAGAACTGTAGTCACCACCCCGAACAGTTTCTTCACGTTTTTTCTACCTGATGGAAATCACGAAGCCACGACACTGAACATTTGTTTATTTAGTAAATTGAATGATACTTTGATTCTAACTGTTTGAGGTATCCGTCCATGAAACGGCATCTCCAGATGAACGCATTCTCTCAATTTCTTCTAACTTATCGCCGATCGATGATATGCCTCATGGTCGGTGTACATCGGTAGCGGGTGAGGAATGTCCTCTGCCAGATGTTACTTCAGAATAAAGACGAACTGCAAATCAGTTAACCAAAATATGAAGAGATGAACTTAGTTGGAAAGAACCTTATCAGAGATACGAATTTCGGGAAGTAAAAGTGAACTGTTTCATAGCACGTAGAAATTCGTAGGATTCGTAGAAGTTGCTTTTACACGGCCTTTGTTGCAATATTTGCAGCAGTATCACCCTGCGTGCATCAGAAATGTAAGCATTCTAAGATCTGGCCTTTGTCAGAGATCTGGCGATTATTAGAGGCGAGCCAGTGATGCTGTTAATTTTGATACTTCTTAAAATCGACGTTTACCTTCATTCAGAGATTGTAAAAATTGATTGTGTTACGGGTTATTATTTTCTTAATATTCCCAAAACATATGATTGAAAAATGTAAATGAAAAATGTGGATAAATTATATTGTGAAAATAAATAATTGGTGCAAACAGTCCTTACAAGGACAGATGGTACGTTCATAGTTATAAGACAGTCACAGCACCAACAGAGTCTCCAGATTCTTCCAGGACCACAAGCCGTGGTGATCACGTCCGCAGCAGTTCGATGATAGTTCGCACATAGAAGATAGGCTGAAATACCATCAACGGCTCCCTCCGACAACTTCGCTTGGAGAGACCAAACTGGGTGAGCGGGCGTTGTTCATGCCGCGTTAAATACGTCTGTGAAGATTCGCTCACGGTCAGCTACCAATTGTTTTGTCATCCATTGTCTGATGACATGACATGTCTGTTGTCAGTCATGTACCGTAGATAGCTGACAAGCTGGACTTTTGCATGACATTGGAACTTGAAATGCATGCCGTGGAAAAGTTATTGCTCTAACAATGGAATGGAGATTGCTCTCACAAAACAATAAAATGCACAATAAAGCAAGAAGACAAACTGCCTAGCACACAACACGCCCTACCAAAAAAAATAAAAATCACATTTTTATTTAACTTCTCGACAAACGATCTGCTATGATGTTTTCTCTCCCGGGTACATGTTGAATGATAATATTATATTCCTGTAACAACAGACTCCATCTCAAAAGTCTCTAATTGTCATTTTTCATTCTGTTAATGAAAACTAACGGCACACAAAAAGCACACAACAATTGCAATTCAATTGCTCTTTTCAAATATTCATTAGGAATTGGAATATTTGAGGACTCAAATTATTAAAATTGAATTTTTTTGATAATACATCTTTCGAGGACAGTCTGATTTCTTGCTATAAGGATCGATGACGTACATCTTCAATGAATAATTAGTTGAAGAATCCATGCAATGACATTTGACACATTGCAACTGATGACCTTAATATTCTGTGTAAGTTTTCCTAATGAGAAACTCGAGGATAGGCTCCAAAGTAATATAGCTGTGTGTGTGCATCGCGTCCTGTGGCCATAGATAGGTAATGAGTCCGTTCGAGTCCTGGAACTTTGAGAACACAAATCAAATCAAATTGACAGTTGAATTTTCGGTGTTAGCTTCTACACGATCGTGTGAAATGTCGAATAAGTCCTTCTGTTGATACTAGTGGTAATAGTAATAGGTGGAATCTAACCTATTTTTAACTTAATTCCGGAAAATCATATCAAAGAGATAATTCTTCATTAGCAGCCATTCCATTGTAATTTTAAGGAGTCAATCAATTAATTGAAATTGGAATTACTTAGCCCTATATTAATTTATCTTTCCTGTCTTCATGATCAACTTGATTTACTTGCAGTTGACAGATAAGAAGTAAAATATCTGACTTCAGAGATCCTGCGAAGGCAGAAATTTATCATTGAACTCAGAAAAAACAACGTCTGTATAAGCCATTTGTAGGAGAAAGTACAGTATTTGGTATTGGAAGTTATGAACATCACCACATGCATGTGAACATGTTCTATTTATATATAAAGACCGAAGTGCTTTTATGAATTCAGATGCCATTGTATCAAGTCAAGACCATATTCATTAGTTGAGCAAATAATGTCAAATAATGAAATGATGCTTACAATACATGTTTCTGAAGTATGTTTATGCTCTTGCGAGTCCTAGTGACGACTAATTTGAATTGTTTATGAACTGACATGCACCATCGCCCTTTCATTTGTATTCATCAACATCAGAGTTCAATAGACAATAATTAATGTACTTGTATTAAATAGTAAACACTCGACCCTGTGCTCTGTATCAAAACAAATATAGAAGTAGGTGAACAGTATTATGCTCGCGTGCGGACTGCGATTTACGTTCTTCATGTGTATGAAATGTCTACGGGAGCTACAAATGACCAGACAACCATATCGCTTTCCGATCATCCACAGGCAGATTGGATGACCTTTCTCCCGAAGGTTGCAAAATGATGGAGTTCTATTGTAGTTGTATATTTGCGTAGCAGACTTGTTTATATGTGATGTGCGCATGTAGGTAGCAGCAATAAAGCTCTAATTATTTAATGGGTAGTGCTCCTGACACGGCCCAGTTGTTACATGTTTGACCTTGTGATCTCTTACTTGTGTGGTCTAGCCCGAGAGTCATAGGAAACGGACAGTCAGCAGAAGTCTATGTCAGCACCACAGTCTTAAAACAATGGTCTGAATCTCCTTTTAAAGATGGACTGTAAACAAGATTCTATAATCGTGTTTTGTACATGGTTTCATCTTGTTTTCAAATATGGTTTTAAAGTAGGTTTTTGGTCGTCGGGGGAAAATATTCGAACAAAAAGGCTTAAGATTCTTGTTATTATTTTATTGGACGAATATTTTTCCCTCGATTAATTTTCCTCTTTCATCTAACCAGCAAAGTAGATCGATTACGAACGAAAAATAGGCTTGGAAGTTATGCATCTTGTTAAAGTACAATAGAAGAATAATATGAGCCAATCACAAAAAAAATCGAAGACAGAGGAGCTGAAGGAATTTCTTTCGCCAAAAGCGAAGTCTGGAGCAAGTTCACTCTCCTCATCAGTCGATGTACTCAAAAGAGAATTCGCTAGTTATAAATGGACTGGTGACCGGTCTGCCACTTAGGAAAAACTCTTCAAATCATTAAAGGCTATACTGCCCACAAGCGTTGAGGCGGAAAAGGCGTTTTCGACTGCAGTTCCTTTTGTCACGAAGCTCCTCAGCCGTCTCAACGATTGCGCGATCGACAGGCCTTTGCTTTCTTCGCCGATAATTCCTCGGAAACAAGAACAATTGATAGGTACACAGTTATGCGCAAACTGTCGCATGATAAGTATTACTGTTGGTATGCGATCATTGCGTATCTTTGCAATTTCCCTGCTGATGAACAAAACCTACTGTTTGTTATTTGCTGTTTTTGACGGCTCACATAAGAGTGACATAACTTATGGTTTACTCACACTAATATCTGATGAAGGTAGGTCAACTAATATGCTACATGTTTTTCCATGGTTTGTTAGAACGGCGGATGTAAATGACTGCATTATTACTGAAGTTTGACATAATAGTTTTTCTACTAAAAACTAGTTTTTCAATTATTTTGACTACTTCAGAAATAAAACAACTATTTTTCGTAATCAGAATTTCTGTACGACTTTGATAAAATTCAATCAAATGATTGATGATTCGAGGCTTTCATAATGTAACTGGTATGTAGGCGATGTTCGGACCGGCAGTTTATGGGATTTCTATAAGCCAGTTTTCAGCTAGTTCGAATTCCATTTCTCATCATGAATTCTATTCAATCACCCACGGCAGTCTCTCTTTTCTACCTACTTCCATCAAACAACTGGAGACTCAAGGGTTGGCTCTGGTTGATACATGCCAAACAATGGTAGATGCGAGGAAACAACTGAACAAGATTTCCAGGGCCACTGGAGAGAAGCTGCACACAAAGTTGTGCGCCATGTTGACAAAGAATCCAGTCTTCAAAATCATATCTGATATGGGAAACATTTACATGGAGGCTGTATACAGACGTTCCTGACTGTATGACCCCAAAGACATTTCAATTTGTCCGTCAGCGGATGTAGAGAGGTCCTTCAGTAACTAAAAAATGATGCTCTCCAACCGGAGAATATTCATCGCATTATGAAATCGAACTGTTATTATAATAATTGTTGACTATCTTCTTGCTAATGCCTTCTTGTCGCTATTTGAAATTGTTTTTTTGTTCGAGGTAGTTTTAGAACATCTTATTAAGGATGCTGTAAGCTAATATAGTTTTAAAATGTTTTCCGATCCATTGCATAATTAATTAAAGAGACAAAAAGACTTAAAAAACTGTTATATGAATTTTACCAACTAAATAAATAACTTCCTGCTTGAAAAACAAACTATTTTGTCAAGCTCTAATTATTACCAAGAAATGCAATCAATGCCGACAAAGATGAGCATGCGACATCGTTGACTTACGAACAGTATGTTGACATAGCCGGTGCACTATCACACACATGAAAACAGCTTTTGAGGTTACTGTTTCATTTAATGTGCTGTTCAGTTGAACAGAAACGATGTTTTGTTTTGAAAATATTTCAAATGAATATTACTTTCAAGCCTAGATTTTAATGACAGGAAACTGTTTGAAACCACAATTTTCCTTCTTGGCTAATGCACATGTCTGACAGTTTTTTTGTGTTCGATTTTTCTTTTGGTAGAGGAACTGTTGCTGAACAACATGATTCTAAATACTGCTCCTGAATTTTCCATCAGTATCCGTATTTCGCAGTCCGTATATATAGTACAGCAGGTGAATGTTGAATTAGTTTGCATCCTTACTCATTAATTTTCCTTCCATTTAGGCATAATGTCATGATGTTCCCAATCGGAGACGATTTTCGCTACGACCGTGAACAAGAATGGTCTCAGGTGTACGACAACTTCAAAGTCCTCTTCAATTTCATGAACAAGAAGAAAGAATGGAATGTGAATATACGATTCGGCACGTTACAGGACTACTATCGCGAAATGTCAAAGCGGGTTGCCGCGGATATGCTGCCATTAATGGAAGGCGATTTTTATCCTTACACGGATAGAAATGAGGACTATTGGACTGGATATTTCACAACAAGGCCTCTGTTGAAGCGTCGAATTCGACTAGCGGAGAAGTGGATTCGTGCTGCTGAAGTCTTCTCTTCCTACCGTTACATGAAGGATGGAGAGAATGCAAGAACACAGTTTATTGAAAATCGAATGACTGCAATTCGGAGAGATTTCGCTTTTCTTCAGCATCATGATGCGATTGCAGGTAAGGCGCTTTTGAAAGTGACCATAGCGACTGGAGTATTTATCGCAGGTGTCAATGGCGATCCTTCGATCCAGAGTTCGAGCCCCGAGAGTGTCATTGGAAGTCGTGAGGAGGGGCATCCGGGCTAAGATATCACAACGCTACAGTAAAAAGTATGACCATTGCAGCACCGTCGGGAGTACTGACGTTAAACCATCATTCATGGTGTTTCAGGATTCAGGGATTTACATGTATAAGACGAACATTCAAAAAGCCATGGAATAGCAAACTTAATTCATGCACTGGACATAGGCAATGATAGTGAATTACATGTAGATAGTTAAAGACATGGATTTTTAACAATATTTTGGCGTGCATTGGATTGTTTCAAATTTCTTTTAATCTTCACTGTCAACTTATGATTTCAACTCCCATTCACTTTGTCAGCGTTTTTATTTGAGCGTACAATACTTCGTGTTTAAATTGTTCCGACATGAGTTATGGATATTTACAAACCTGGTTAGTAAACAAAGTCATTCCATAATAGTGTAGATCTGTCTGATTGGGAATTGAACTTCCCTTTTCCTCAGCCGGTGTCAATTCAAAGGAAATTTTGTCGTTCAAGTATTTATTGCGGTGCAGAGTGCAGTCTTCCGGATTGCATAAAATAAACACCATTTCAAATTCATTTCAGGGCTGCATATTAAAGTGCATAATTTCTATTTTGATATTCATTTAGACATCATTCCAAGTAGAAATTAATACAAAAATCAAAATAAGCTATACAGTCTCTCTATAGTCTGCCAGGTGAGATGCCAATGTTGAGATGCCTCTAAATAAGACCTAATTAAAAAGAGAAAGGAGAATTATAGCGTAATTTCCGAAAAGCTCTTTTGTTAACATTTTCTTATAGACAAGGTCTGATGGTATCATGATAGATTTGCAAGCTGACCGGGCTAGAACATGAATTTTCATTTCATTTTAGAGATGTATAGAAGTCAAGCAATCATCGTTTGATAAACCCTATCTTACTCGGGAGATTTGACACTTCTTGTCATTGCTGGGTACATGGACGTTCAGGGAAAAGAGGTGTGTTGACAAGAGTGGTACAGAACTTCAAGTGCAAGACACGTGTAGATTGAGGAAAAGTTTCGTTTGGTGGATGACGAGCTGGAATGTGGAAGCGCCAGTTTTCGTACTTAGGAGATCATTTCAACGATGCTGGCGCTGCCGAATGGGCCATAATCGCGCGAATAAGGGCAGCTTGGTTGAAGTCCAGGAGCTTGAGTGGTATGTTGTTCACGACATGTATTTCTAAGGGATCAAAAGGTTCGGTGTAGAAGGTGTGCGCTCGTAGTGTCCTGCCGTACGGAGTAGAGACGTGGTCATTGAAGACCAAATCTCTCCAGAGATGAAAAGCCAGAGAAAGACAGATGTTGAGGATGATACGCAGCGTGACCCTGAAGGATAGAGCATGCAGTCAGGATATCACAAGTGGACAACATCTGAGACAAAGGAGACTGAGGTGGCACGGACACGTCATGCATCGAAAGGAGGACGGGGAAGTGAAGAAAGTGATGACAACCACAATCGAGGAAGTGGATGAGTGTGATAGAAGAGGCTATGAAGAGTGGAAAGGAAATGGCTGCAAACAGAGATTGATGGAGAAAGGACTGGTCAGCTCTCGATGGCGGGGAACTTATGCCAACAATTTATAGCGGATCGATTGATTTATCCGGGAGATTTTGAGCTTTGAAAACCCGGGGAGGGATGCCCCTCTGATTCTGATGGTTCAGTGGCCTAATCATCTCCAAGATCTCTGCAACATACAATTCGTGTATGCACTTTCTAATGGGGGTATCTGCAGCTCTTACCACTCGGGCATCTTGACACTATGCATAGCAATCCAATATGGATTAAAAAAAAACAACCTGAGGTTTTACTTCCACGAGTACTGTATTTATGTAAAAGACGTAATTGATTTGCGTGACATTTCGACCTTCCGTCTCAGTCATGCGCAGTAAAATGAAGCTACAGAAGACGATGTGAATGCGTTTCATTACCTCAAGGTCATTTACATAGAATTTATCTTACAATGGCCAGTGGACACACTGCTCACATGATCAAGAAAGTAAGTAGATTAGAAAGCATAAATAATTGCGTAGAGAAAATAAAATAATTACAGAGAATAAAAAGTTTAACCCTCACATTCGTTCATCAATTCATTCTGATTAATTTGCTTAATGTGTACACAGATTCGAGAATAGATGGTCGGTCCTTACATTGGAGTGCAAAATTTTCCATGTGACGTTAATAACAGTGTTGTTGCTGTGATGAACGAATGTGTGGGTTTGACTTTTTGTTCTGTGCAATTATTTTATTTTCTTAACGTACTTATTTATACTTTCTAATCTAGTTACTTTCTTGATCATGGGAGCAGTGTGTCCACTAGCCATTGTAAGATAAATTCTATGTAAATGACCTTGAGGTAATGAAATGCATTCACATCGTCTTCTATATCTTCATTTTACATTTGACTGCGCATGACTAAGACGGAAAGTCGAAACGCAGCGCAAATCATTTACGTCTTTTACATAAATACAGTACTCGTGGAAGTAAAAACGTTGGTTATTTTTTGAATCCATATTGGTTACCGAGTTCGTGGAGAGATCGTGCCTTTATACATAACCATCCAACGTTTGAATTGCGCTTTTTTCAAAAAGGTCATATTTTTATTATCATTAGGAAGTTGATGCTAGATGATTTTGATAAACGATATGTTTTGGTCGGGTTCGGGTTTCAATTCATGGCCGTTGCACCTCTAGTGCGCACCATAAGACTCGTTCACAGATTTATGCATTGTACCCGACATTTGCACTGAAGGCGGCGGCACTACGATCTAAGCTGCAATTTCTTCTTTCGAACCTACATTATGCAATTAAATGATCAAAAATTCTTCCCATTAAGATCTCTTGTAGAAATGTCTGCTATTCAATTGAAACGACATCTTTTGCTGTTCACCGGTCATATCTATGCTGTATTTGTCACTAAAATGTCAAATATCGAATTGATGGCCATGAAAATCCACTAAAATGTTGATATTTCATCTGAGGTCATGCACTTATGCGACTTGAATGTATAGAGCGAACCATATAGAGACAGAACTGTTCTGCGTTAAAGGTTATGGAAGTAGCGCTTCCTCATTACATCTGTCTATATGAAGCCTGCATCGAGTGTTAGAGGCTATAATGATCATCAAATCCTTCAGCTTTTTCAAAACATACTTTCGCAGTTCTATGATGATTGGTATGAATAGCGAACGACATTTAATATGTATAATGATATATTGAGTGCATCAGTCGTATCCCGTTTCATCAAGTGCAAGCAAGATTCTAAATGATGATATCACCAGTTCGATTTAAAGGGAATAATATTCGTTTAACATTGATAAACCGTTACTATGGCTCTTCAGAATAAAATGGATTTTGACGAAGAGAAAAGGAGATTATGCGAGACTTGAAGGTAAAACTAAATTTATCTGCTTTCCTGAACTATTCTTCTCCTTTGAAGATGAAACTTCTTTCGAGGGTACGTACTATTAGTATCTTAAGAAATAGGATGTTTGATATTTGAGCATAGCGGTTCGATTAAGCAGATAATATATTCGATGTCTTTGTATTAGAGCATTATGCATTGAAATACGGTTAACAAATTTATGGGGACGATGAAAGACAATTTGTTTTAAGTAGACTTCGGAAATGTTTCATGTCTTTCGATGCCTTTTTAGGTGACTAATTAGCCCTTATAGGTGTGTCAGTTAGAACGCCGAAAAAGGTCAATATCGCGAATATGTCGTATTTTGCAAGTGTAAAGTAATTTCGTTTCTTACTAAATTTTTCCTTATAGGATGATGACATTGACCAGATAGTGTGCTCACACTTTCATACATGGAAACTGATCAATAACGCTGAAGCAAGAACATGATTGATTTAATTAAACAATTGCGTAATTCGCAATTACGCAATTGTTTAATTAAATCAATCATGTTCTTGCTTGAGCGTTATTGATCAGTGTTAACAACCGCAAACAGCAAACAGCGAACGACATCTCCATTCTAAAACCTTTTCTCTATGTCATCATCGGCGACTGGACAGAATTTCACAACAGCAACGTAACTAGGTCTATTTTAATATGGACTCTGGGTTCTCTATTGACCGCTGCTGGGTATCTCTTTTTCATTGACTGTTTTGCTTTCTATGTAGCTGGACTTCTTATCTCTAAGTTATTTTAAAGCATATCGGATGTTACTTGTCATGCTTTAACCAGTATTATGATTCCATGTTTTTAATCTCAGGGTTAGTGTAATGTACTGTAGAATGTCGCTGTCACCTGTAAGGTATCCGTAGATTGTCGCGTTATGAATTTAAATTAATTGTAGGCCAACGTGTTTCATGCTGTAGAGTTTCATCACTCTTTACTTGTACTTCCTGAGGGCGGATGAAGTCATCATCCGAAAGCTCGCCAATCAAACATAAGAAAGAGAACAAGTCTTAGAAGAAATTACATCAGTTCAATGTCACTATGTTTAATAACGGTAGGAAGTTGTAACAAACCTATTTCTCCGTGTTTGAAAGTTGTGTGATCATACAGAATTGAAGCCGTCTGTTTTCATCACTATCGGATAAAATTTTGCAGCAACTGACTTTATGAAACTTCATCCCAGATTATATTCAAGTAGCAAGACAAGTTGGAAATGGAAATGTCATGGACTTGGGCAATTTCGTGGACTGGCGAATGTGAACTTTCAGTTATCGCTCTTGCTCTTTAACAGCTTCAGTTGCACCATCTCCATTTCCAGGCCGTGCCGATTTCGAACGGTCTTCAGAAAAAGAATGCCGTTATCGAGAAGTTTCCATTTTGATGACTGATTTGCGATAAAGAAAAGGAACGCCACCGTTAAGGTCTACATTTCTTCAAATTTCCCACTGACTATCTCCACGATTTTCGTATAATGCAAGAGCCCACTCTCAAATACAGTTTGAGTGATATGATGAAACTCGGCCGTTTTAAGTCGCGGCAATTAAAGTTAGATTTTTCAGTTTCAATCGCCAGATAGTTCAGATGGTTGTGTGCGCATATCCCTTATGGATTCCTTTAATCAGCAAGCAATGGTTATCCAACTATGAGAATAACTATCAAACAAATCATTCTAAAAAATCAAGCATGTAACTTTAACTTGGTTTTGCGATGCTTAATTCGGAAGATAATCGCAAACGATTAGCACTAAAATTGATGAAGCGCCCGGTATTGAGATAATATTAGAAAGAGCCAATTATTTAATGATGGTTTGTAATGAACCTTTTTCTTTGTAGTTAATTTGTCCGTCGCCGATCTTGTGGCGAGATAAAGGCGATATTGGCTTAAACAAATTGCAGAGAGAAGGAAAATGAATGATTTTGCCATCGTTATAGAATTGAGCGTATTGCCTTCATAATTCTTTGCTAACTCGTCTCCAAACTTTGGCCTGAGCTGAGTGATAGACGAACTTAACCAAAATTAGTAGAGGTCTGTTTATACTTCCGGTGTAACGCGCCGGTCAACGCTAACCGGCATACGGTGACGTTAGTCGGTTGACTTCGACAGAATAAAATTTGCAGTTGACTGTAACCGGCGTGATCGATTGATCAGTCACAGTGTCAGTTGACTGATGTTTCTGGGAGCACATAAAAATTAGTTGCGATTCAACTTCATTTTCAATTTGCCGACTCATTGTAATGCAACTGCCTGCGGAATCTGCAACAAACACGAATGTTGATTTGTTTGAAGAATTGTTAATTGAAGAGGTTCGGAAGTGCGTGCATTTTTGGGTGGCAAAAAGTAATAAATCCTCACGGGGAGAGCGAACAACTCATGGAAGAAGATAGGCCGGACCCTCTCAGTTATCGGAATGGAGAAAGACGAAACGTCGTGGATTTCGTCGGGAGGTTCATAATATGAGAAAAACAATAATTTGTCGTTAGTCTCTCCCCAATACGTTTTTCCAATATGCTAGTGTTTTGAATAAAAAGGCAGACGTTTCGCGTACCAGCCGCTTTCTCAATGGCAAAAATCTATTAAAATTTTACAAATCGAGTATATTTAAGAATTTCTAAAAGCATGATGCCAGTTCGTGACGACGATTTAGAGCCGGCATCATTTGTGCAATCAATTGTGATTCGCTGATGCTGGTTTTGACAGGGCAATCTAAAATTCGCAGTATGACGTCAAAGTCTTCAATATTGTTCGCGGCACAGATTTAATGAACATCGCAGAAGCATCGTGAATGGAGACACGGCAAGTGCCATGGATGATCACTGCTTGAAATGTGCCGCGAACAATATTGAAGACTTTGACGTCAGCATACTGCGAATTTTAGATTGCCTTGTCAAAACCAGCATCAGCGAATCACAATTGATTGCACAAATGAAGCCGGCTCTAAATCGTCGTCACGAACTGGCATCATGCTTTTAGCAATTCTTATATATACTCGATTTGTAAAATTTTAATAGATTTTTGCCATTGAGAAAGTGGCTGGTACGCGAAACGTCTGGCGCATAACATCTGCCTTTTTATTCAAAACACTCGCATATTGGAAAAGTATTTGGGGAGAGACTAACGACAAATTATTGTTTTTCTCATATGCGTGATCAGGGCATGCGAAAGACCGAGAAACAAAAAGTGGTGAAGGAAGATCCAAGCCGATGGTCTGAAAGAATTGCTAATTTTTTCCGCTTTTATCGAGAAAGCGTCAAGCTTCTCTGAAACTCTGATCACCACTATGTTCAAATTTGGTTGAAGATGCTGGCGATGATGAATATGATGATGATCAGGAAAGAAAAAAGATTAACATTTGCTGAAAATCACTACATTGTAAACGCACAAGGACTGCGTCTCTAGTTAGAACACTTGCATGCTTGCTTTCATTGATTAAAGGGAAGAGAAGGTCGACTGACATTATCAGTGGACAGAAGTTTTTCCAGTCTGCGTGTTGGAGTCTATAGCAACGTAATTGTACGTCAGAAGTATTAAGATCTAAGCGTTTGAAAATAATAGACGCAACCCATTGATCTGTATGCAATATCATGAGATTGCCTGGAAATTGCAGGGTGGAATCGCAAAATTTAAAGAACGTGTAAACTTAAACCTTCATGTACATGTGTGCAGTAAAGATGAGCGATCCCACCCGAACCCGACCCGACCCGAAACCCGAACCTGAATGCTCGGATTCGGGAAAGCAATTAGGAACTCGGGTCGGGTAGGATTATCTCTTTTGTCTAAAACCCGAAAAAACCCGAATTCGGATTGGCGCATATAAATTTGAAAAATGTTTAGAACTTTAAAAAATATTTTCTATGAAGTTAGTACTGTTTCATGTGTACCTGTAGTTTAATGAAGTCTTTCAAGAAATTGTGGCTTATCACATTCTTCTCATTGTGAATTATTGATCTAATAAAATACTTTGCGCTACATATTTTGCTTCTAAAACAACGAAAGATCATTATCAAATAAATTGAATCTGCTCTTGTGGTCTCTGAAGGCCTCATTCTCATAATGACATGTGACATAATGATGGTGGCTCGCAGGATGGACGGAAAGAAATCAAATTTAATTTGAGATAAGCTTTACATAGGAACGGAAGCTTAACTATATATCAAATATTATATAATTGAAATTTTAGCATCTATCTGCAGAATTATGTTGTTACATGTAGTGATGCAGCTCAGCTGCTCGGACCTTGATATCTTCATTAACATTGAGAGTCAAAATGTCTCAATCAGAGTTTTGAAGGAGTATGCTGCAACACCTATGATATATCGCGAAGCAGTCGCTTTTTTTGGTAAGATTTCGAATTTTGTCATGTATTGTAGGTTATATTAATTTCGTGGGTAATTATGCTACTTATTTAGTATTTGTTTGAATACTTTATAACCTAGAGAAAATAATATACTAACTACTGCGTATTTTGATAAAATACTAAAATAATACTTCTAAGAAGTTAGACTACCGCCCGGTATTACATTAGGATCAAGCATTAGCTTTATATACAGAAATGTTTCTGATTTTTCGAATATAATCGGGTCGGGTTCTGGCACTCTTTGTCGGGCTCGGGTAGGGTCGGTTTCGGTTTAGACATTTGTACCCGACCCGACATCGGGTTCAGGTTGAAAGTTTGTTCGACTCGGGTATCCGAATTTTAGGAGACCGACCCGACGCTCATCTTTAGACTGTGCAATGTTATAAGATAACCAACTATCAGTTTTAATCTATTTATTGTAGTAAATCTTGTTGCCTTGTGGGTGTATCTCTGACGTTGGCTGATAACATCAGACGATAGGCGCTCAAGCTGATAATTCATGTAACTTCGCTGCTCTAAGGAGTCATGCTGCTGCAGGATGATCGAATCAAACCAATCTTGACCATCACGAAAACTGTCCGTGGTTAACAAATAATAAAAAGATTATCTCGTATCTATCATGAAAATGTCAAGCCTTCGCCAACTTGAGTCAATCTACTTCGTCTTTAATGTGTAATCTTATTTACTTGTGTGTCAGGCATTTTTGCTTCAATTCTAATCACGCGCTTCAGTAAAGCTCAATAGCATGCTTACATAGTTGCACTTAGATCCGAAGAAGGGATTCTTGGTGAAGTCCTACCTGCTATAGAGCAGTAAGTAGAGAGATGCATTTACCTTACTACTTAGTTATAATGATGTATGCAGCTACCCACTGCTTAGCAAGCTTATTTGATGGGACGAAATTTCCACGAAGAAAATTCTGGAATGATCAATTGTTTCTCATCCCATCCAAGAAAGTGAATATCATTCCAACCCTTTTAAGTTTTTCATGCAATATTTTCATGAGTGCATCATCTTTTTATCATTATGATTTGCTCAGTATGCTTTTCAACATGTTCTTTTAGGCGTGCTGCAATGCAAATGTGGTCACTGTTACTTGCCAGACCGCTATTCCACTGCTTGTAAAGTCGTCAATCAATTGATTCTTGCATGCCTTATTGAAGAAGCTTGATTTAGAATCCGGCCTGTCATGCACTAATTCAGTGCTGGGCGCTATTATGATTTTTCAAGATCGATTAATGAAGGGTGGATTTTATAGTTGTGCGATTATTTCATGGGAGGTATTATTTTAAATTGATAATGGCAGAAAGCGACTTTGATTTTGCAATTTTTGGCAATGGTATCATTTATTTAAACGTCAGTGAAGGCGTAGTTTTTGATTCACAGCATCCGATTCATTGTTGTCTATGAAAGTCATCCCAATAGAGATCCTGTTTGTAGGAGTTTGATGAATTGGCATACCTATCAACTTTTTTTGAAAAGTTATCAAATAAAATTCTAGCAAAATTTTGAAATTAATTGGTGGCTGCATAGACAACTTATAGCATTTCACTGACGCAAGGCCTGAAATCACGCATAGGCCTGCTTTAATCTTTCAATATACAATTCTTTTCATATCATCTCATTCATTTGATCTAGCGCATATTTTTGGAATGTTAGGGCAGCACCTTGCAGCAGCAAAGTTTCTTTGTATTGCCCATCCTCGAACTCTCGATGTTTATTTTGAATTGGTTGTCGATGATGCTTCATTCGCTTGATCTAGCGGTTATTTCGTGGGTCCTAAAAGTGCGCACGCGGATCATAGCAGCAGAGGTAATTCGGCAGACGTTCAGAATATTTTATCTCTGCGTCTTACTTCATTATTATCACAGCATGCATGCGTATTGGTACATCGTCCGTTTGATCAAACTGCTATGATCTGCCAGTCTATCAGTTTGCCTCAGAACATTTGGTGATGGAAGTCGTAAGCTACTCGCGCTTTATGGCAACTGGATGAATTCTTTATCTTCATTTAGATGAGGAGTTAGGTTATCTGACGCAGCAAATGCTATGCTAGATAGTGCTAGCCAACTAAATATGCAGTAACATCTCAAATTTAATGAAATTCAAATACAACCAGAAATTAATAGCCAACATGGTCAAGGACTGCGAATGGCTATTGTGATGTTGAACATTTACAGAAGAAAATAAACAAACAGCAGTCTAATAATGAGAATTAAATTTAATTTTCAGCTATATGTGTATTCAGCTTAAATACGGGAGATCAATGAATCGTAATGAAATGTAATCAACTTTGTGTCAGAATCTCGAATAATTACGAGGCATCTGGATTCCCATAGACATATGAGTGTGGGGATACTTCAGTCATTCTCAAATAAATCAGCGCATAAAATCACTTCTTTTTGAAGTCTCAAAACTGAATAGCTAGACATTTAGTGAACCATCGAAGCGACTTTTTGCATCAAATTGCATTGTACTAGAATCGCGCTATAAAGGATTTTGCTAACAATTAATCGCTCACAGCACTGTCATGTTTAAATTGAAATACAATTTCTCACTCATTGAAACAGCTATCTAACTATATTCATCTTCCTCTCGCTTTCTGATCTTATCACAGTCATGTCAGATCAAAAGATTTCAATCTGGGGAAACTTAGGCTAGCGCTAGCAAAGGCTTTGTTAGAGTAAACACAACTAGCTGAGGCGATTTGTTCTATACGGAACTTCAAATCATTGATTGTTCTGTTGCATCTGCAGTACCATGCATTATACTTTTAGAGATGATGTCTGAAACCGCATGTCACTCTAGAATGCGCGAAAGATTCAAAGGAACATACAATCTTCTAAATATTGAGTTTCCGTTGTGTTGACTTGATTGAGACTCCGACTCCATTAGCCTGCATCATCAGTTAGCCTTGTGGTCTCCGTGGCACAGTGGTTAAGTGCTTGGCCTAGCGATCTTTTGGTCCAGAGGTCGAGCCCCGAAGGTGTCATTGGCATCCGGACTTACGGTATAGTACTACAATGCTCCATAAGTCTATGTCAGCACCGTCCGAGACGCAAGTATGGGGAGTAGTGACGTAGAAACTTCATCAGTTAGCTTTGTTGAGGAGAGGGATTTCAGCTCTGAGATCCGGAAATATTTTATATTTTTTGTAGCTAACGCGCGTTATTGCGCACAGATTTGATCTCAGTTATGAAAACGGATTTCTACTTGTACTTTTTTCTACAAATATTGCATTGTAACCTTGGAAAGGGATAGAATCAACATTTCAACTTACTCTTTAGTGGCTTGGAAATATGAAAATATCAATGTATGCCTTCGTACATTGTTGCATTGCGCTCAGTCTCAAACCAGAGGAAGTTCTAGTGTCCTCCGTTCAGTGAATGTAGAACACATTAGCGAAGCCTGACCAGCACCCCATGAAGCCAGTAGAAGCCAGTGACCAGCACTGAATACTGAAATAGATGCGCGGTGATTTTGCATAGAACGAAATTAAATGTTAGCATACTCATTATCATGCTCACATGTTTTCATTTTGAAAAATTGGGATTTGTCAATTGAGTGATTTTCATATTTTGAGCACTGCTCAGCAAATCCAATAACGGATACAAGTCTATCATAGCTCATTTTAAAGCTGAGAATGCAAGCTGTCGAATGATGTATGGCACGTTGTTGTGCTATGAATTTGGGAAGCATTAGAATCGATTGAACTTAAACGAAATTTAGGTGGTCCGTTTTTTATGATCAACTCTGTAGAATGACAGAAGCACGCTGAATTGTGTTTAGCAAGCCAAATGTAAACCGTCTTCGTGAACTGATGTGACGAGTTGACAAAAAATCTTAATTTTAATGTTCACATTTAGCAAACTCAGGAACATGGGAAAACCGTTGCTGATGCAGCGAAATAATTCGGAGTGTGGGTGTTGAAGCAGCTTCATCAATATTCTTTATCTTCATCATAGTGCATCTGGATTTGCGAACTTCAACACTTTCGTCCTCGAAGTGCATGTCACATTTTCCTGACTGCATCAATACAATATTCTAATGAAGAACAGTTACGTCTAAATGAAACTCATAACGCAAGCACTTCCCCGCGTCAAGTTTCTTATATACAGACGTGGGTGAATGACTCAAGTGTTCTCACATTTCTCTCGTTAGTAAAGTCGCTTTCATACCAACACAGCCTTAAAATACATGCAGGTAGAGTGTAGAAGTTAGACCTGCTTATGTTTCATGGCAAGTTGAAATTGAAGCGCAAGCTCAAAGCATAGAGATCCGACTTTTCGCTTTGTTTAAGTTAATGAGACTAAAATGGATAGCACACAAAGTTAGACAGGTCGTCTCTTCTTCTGTTTGACTAGAAAGGAAACATTGGAACATGCAATGCTATTGAAATGGCACAATTTACTGACTTAATACCATAGCAATCGAACAATGAGCAGACAGTTCAACATCAAACACTCCAAATTGTGCGAAGTTTCAGTGACTGTTATCAACCGGATCACACAGTAAAGAGACAGACGATGTCAAGTTCTACAGAGAAGTTTGTGAACGTTTTTTCATGCGCCTGCAAACCTTTTTAGTAATGATCGAAGGGACCAACATTATCGAGAAAACTTTTGCGCAATGATCTGAATTCTTCGAATCTGAAGGAATCGTGGCGATCGGAGCATTTTGAAGGAATTAACAGCAATCCGCAAACGACGCACATGATTCTTGCCGTAAGGCAATCTATTGTAAAATATTTTATGAAAGTGCTTTTACATGTAAAGAAAATGTGATAATAATCGTGAAATTTACAAAGCGCACTGATAAGCTGCCAGTATCTTCCTATCATCAATCACTGCAAGCCTCCATCGTTTATGTACCGTTGTCATGACAATGCATGTGCATAAAACTCCACCGTTTTCAATATCTTTTTCCTAGTCCTTCATTATTATAGAGTTTGATTTCTATGGTTCAAACGACAAAATGCACAAAAATAAACAAATTCCTTCTGCTTTTATGCTCAATGAAATGCTAACTTCGCGCACTTCACCATGCATAGATATTGCAAATATGCCGCATTTGATGTCGACAATCCTACAATACGTAGCGCATCACTGCTTCTAGGGGATATGTTATGGTACGGATGCTTTAAATTAATCTGGCTATGACAGACTTGTCACTTCTAAATTAATTCAATGGTAATTTGAGAATTTGTGCAATTTTTCATTAACCTATTCAGAATTTCAATTTTTTACGGCTGTTTCTAAATGTCTTGGCAGAAAACTTGTGAGCTCAGTCGCATTCTTTACAAAGTCACAAGGTAGCATGTTGTTCTATCTGTGAACTGTAATTTTTGCAGTTTTTTTGAAAATGTTAAGTAACCGCAGTTTATGTGCTTCAGTGGATATGCATGAAATAACCTCTCTCCCCGATAGCGCTCATTCAATTCTCAACTGTGATACACTAAATGCTGAAGTTCATCGAAGATATGTTACTCATCATTCTCACAAATTAGGTAGGTTTATTCATCTGTTTGTGAAATGATAGTGTGCACAGAGGAAGGAAAGACGGATAGCTGGTGTGGTGCAAATCGCCTGTAACAACTCTAAATGCCGGCAAAGCAAAGCGCGTGTGCATTCAAAAAAAGGAAACTTCGATTCCTTTCGACTTCAGCCCGATGCTGTTTTTCTCAGAGTGACAGAATTCCGCTTTATTCTTTAATACGATTGAAAAGTCTGTCTCTCAGAGCTTTATCTCAGACATTAGTTCGATGAATTTTTGATTGTACCCAACTTAAATTGTTGAAAATAAGAAAACTAGAAAGAGATAGGGTTGTTGAGCAGTTTATTCCATCGCATAGTTTCTGGGAGCGACTGTAATGATGATTGCCTGATGACTTGGAATGTTGGACGCGACACGAGTGTTACATAGTGATTTAAATTTAATGAAACCATGGACAATGTAATCACTTGGTTCCACGTCCATTTCAGCACAGCAATCATCAGGGAGGACTACTTCGACGCAAAGTTCAAAGCACAATCATCAGCAACAGTGAAATCCAGGTTGCAAAAGAACTTATTGAATGTCATGAAAAAACAGATGTTTTTGTCCTTTTCACATCGATATTTAATACCTAAATGATAGAAGCTTTGAAGTCACTACTGCCCTGTTGGGTGCTTAGACGTTGCTGGCAGTCAGACTATAAAGTAGAAGTAGCTCCGTTCTAGCAGCATAGTTGATTGAAATGATAGAAGGAGAGCCAAAGCATCAATATATGTTATCAATTATTATATATATTGTTCTTCCTATAATCACCCAATGCAGCCAGCTTCAGGGGAGCAAAGGTTTACAAGTTCGTATCGATTTCAAGATTTCTAAAAAGTCTATGGCATTCCATTCTCCAGGAGTTCACATAAATGCATATAGGAAAATCAAACATATTTTCAAAAAAGAAGGATCTCTCATAAGACATACACTCTAAGAAACGCTCTATCAAAAAGAAAACCTGTACAATCTTGCAGTATGTCCTCATGCATTTTAAAAAAATGAATTATGCAATAGGAAGAATGTTGTATATGAAGTCAAATGTCAACATTGCCACAACGTGTACATTGGGAGCACCATCCGACCCCTCCACACCAGAATTAAAGAACATTTTACGCAAAATGCATCATCAATTTTCAAACATCTCCATACATGCGACGCAGAACAAAGCATTTCAGATTCAATCATCACAGGTGACAGAGATAACGCAAATTTGAGATTGAAAGAGTCAATGACAATCCAGAAGCGCCGGCCTACCATTAACTCAAAGGAAGCAACTGAGAACTATAAATCCTTCCTTTTTCTGTGATAGTTCATTTTTCTTTAACCTAAAACATCTTTCGGGCGCGTTTCCCATAGTAGCCGCCGGCGCCTTTGATGGCTTATTCCTCATCACTTTAGCTGGCTACGGACGGTATGTGTATCTGCCTGACCATTATTCTTAGTGGTTTGCTGGAGAGTGCATGGCTGGTTGACCTGATCCGGAAATTGAGCTATCATGGCTGCTGGCGGCTGCGGTTGGAACCGCCTTTGCAGTGCTATGATCCTTACTTGTGTTGCCAAACATGCCATCGACTTTTTAGAAATTTTGAAATCCATACGAAGTTGTAAACCTTTGCTCCCCTGAAGCTGGTTGTGACAGCCGAAATATTGGGTGATTATAGGGAAAACAATATATATAATAATTGATAACATGTATTACAGCTTTGGCTCTCCTTCTATCATTTTAGTCAAACTTTAATCTGGAGCGTTGTGATTTTTTAGTCTGGATGCCCTTCCTGTCGACTTCCAATGACACTTTCGGGGCTCGACCTCTGAACCGAAAGATCGCTTGGCCAAGCACTAAACCACTGTGCCACGGGGACCATTTAATACCTAAATGCATTACGAAGAATTGAAACATGCTTTAATCGCGCGTAGGTTGATTTGCATATCAGATAATTAACATCATTACATGAATATTCGAAGTTAATTAGCATTAAATCTATCTAAACACCAGCGAAAGACACTTAGGAAGTCGTGATATGTTGTCAAAGCCAATATTTCCTAGTTTGCAGGAGTAATTCTTGCATCGCATGTCAGTAATAGGGAAAACAGGCTCTAATGAGACAAAATAATCTGGCAGTGATAATATGAGATTTTGGTGTGAATTCCTGAATTGTGATAACACCAATTGCAGCATAGATGAACAGATGCAGTTGCTTTTCATGTTTAGTATACTGTTATCATCATCAGCATAACAGGTGTTGCCTATGCAACTGTTTTCATGATCTGAATGAGAGAACTACTTTTGTACTTACGCGTAGTAGCGGATATATTGCACTCGAATGAACTTGATATTATTAGCGCCCACTTTCTAATCATCTCATAGACAGCAATAGCTGCTCAGATGGAAGAAACTAACCATTTATTGCTTTCACTCTCGGGAATGAGCGTCCAGTCTATCGTCTGCGGAATTTCAAATTTAGATGATCGCATTGAGATCATGCTAAGACAGACAAAAGCTGTCTGCGGATGGTTCGTTGACGCGTGAACGCGGCCGCTAATCACAAGCTGTTTATCAAGTCATCCGAGAGTTTAGTGCACTCTAAAATCAATCTGATGGTAGAAAGCATTCATGCATTTCAAATGCCCCGCCATTGATCCATCAGATTTCTAAAACAAAGATATGAACCATCGAAATCTGACACTTATTATATTAATGGACTTACGCTCGTACGTGCACTTTGAAGACAAATTACGTCGTAGACATGTGCATCTGAACGATGGCGGCTCCCATTGTTTGGCAAAGGATAGGAACCGATCCATGCTAGAGTACTTTGTGAAGTTTCACGGCTATTGTAGTTCCTCTCTAAGCTTCAAATCATTTGATTTGCATTATGCCGCCTTTCAGGAAGAATTTGCAACTATAGCAGGCTTCAGCAACTTGACTCCTCATAAGATCTAGCAAATTTGACAAAAATCGGTGCTTAATCGAACCGCTTGATCTCCCATCGACAAAGTGTTGTAGTCCATTCTAGTCCCACCAACTTAAACAAAGCGGAAGTCAGATTTCTATCATATGAACTAAGTCATATAGGACTATATCTATGTACATTTTTGACGCATCGATTGCAATCATAGATCGATGCAAATCGTAGGATGCTGTGTGGAACCTAAACTAGAGGTTGTATTTCGACCGAAGTTTGTTGAGTTTTACTTGACTTCATTTGTAATAAAATCATTCCTGATTTGAAGTTGATTCTAGTAAATTATGTCAAGCAGAAAATTCTGTATCAGCAAGCATTTATGACAATTGGAATTTCAGTCAATCAGTCAGATGGCCTGTCAAATTGATGTTGTATATTAATTGAAATTCAGTTCTATTAATAAAATCCACCCAGTCTCTAGAACCTCCCTTTAATTGACGTTGAGATTACTCAGGGTTTACTAGAGAAATACGGTATTCAAATGCAAACAACCAACTGCATTTTTTAGCAAGTCAAATTATTTGTGACTGTTCATTTTTTTTCTCTTGAGGAATAACGTACCTTCAACAATGCATTCCCTTAAGGCAACATTGACAAAGGCAATAATATTTTCTTAAATAAATTTACAATGGCAATGATATTTTCTTAAATAATATTTTCAAAAGCATGGTTGTAATACGAATAAGCACGTTTCTTGGTATTTGCACATTTGCGTTAGATAAAATGAAGTGAGGCTTGCAAATTGATGCTAGAACCAGTGATATATTCGTAGCGTAACATGAAATTGCTACATGGTAATTGAATATTTAGATAAATGAAGTGAATGTTTTTTCAATGTCTGTTCTTGTCAGTTGATGATATGCTGAGTGCCTCTGGTGGATCTGACCTCGGTGTCACGTCGAGAATATGGATTGTTTGGAGAAGGTTCCACGGACATGCACCTTTATTGGCTTCAAAATGAAAGTCCAAGTGTATTCTCTGTGTGTCCGTAGTGTGATGATGTGCGGTAGAGAGATGTGGACCGTGAAAGATGATTAGAGAAGATGGAAGAGCTGGAAAGGCAATTGTACTATTGTAGGAATAATATGCGATGTGACGCTGATCGATGGACGCAGGAGTGAAGACCTAAGGAAGAGGATGCACCTGGGAGACATTTCATATGATCGGCGAAGACTAAGACTACACTGGCATGTCTATGTTGAGAAGATGGGAAGATGGAAGGATGAAGAGATCTTTTCAGCATCAGATAGAAAACGGAAGGCCAAGGAAAACATGGTCGCAAGGCGCCGTCTCTGATAACCTTCAACCTCTGCACCTAAATCATAATGGTCTATGACCGGTAGGAGTGAAGGCGCACCATCCGAAAGTAATAACCGTCTGATTCCTTTCAATGTTGGAAAGGATGAAAACGATGAATTAAGTAATAAAGCAAATCGGATAATGTGGGAATGCTTTTCAGTTCAATTCTACTTTCAGAAACAAAGAATTCCGGTTCGTTCTTTCGTAACCACATTTATTAAATAGTTTTCGTCACCCTCAGGCAACTTCATTCTTCAGTTTGTTGCTCTTGTTTGGATCTGAATTACCCTTTTATAGATTGTCAATAATTAACACTTTGATCTGGAACAGCTGTGAATTGACAATTGCTAGCAGCTGATTATTGCAGAGATTAGTCGAGTAATTGTTGGGTGTGAACATGTGAACTTTCAATATTGTTGACACGGGTTGAGAAGTATGTAGAGATGACTATTTTATAACGAGTTGACCTTCAGTGCAATTACAACGTGTTGATTAGCAAGAAATTCAGGCTTCAGAGTTGCCAACGTACATGCAACGTTTACTGTATAGACTACAAGGCAAATAAAATGGAAAGATATCAAAAATCGTTTCAATGAAAAATATAGTGAAGGACATAGATGCACTCACAGATTTCTTCAACGCTGGCCAAAAGCGCGAACTTGTATTTTCTTGAAAGCTTGTGTAGGTCTACTTTGTGTTGCCTCTCATCGCGACCCTACTTTGCCAATCATGTTTTATACTAGGACAAACGCGAACAACTTTGCGACTGAATATGTCAAACAGTGTTAGTCTTGAAACTAATTTTAAAAATGTAAATCAAAATGAAGGAGTTTGACATTTAATCCAGATTTTTTAATTTTATTGTGTGAATCAGTTTAAAATTGTTGACAAAATGGCGAAATGAAAGTTGACGTTGCATGCAAGTGTAATGATCATAAAACTCTGCCAACCGGAAAACTAGCTCGACTGCTGCGGATGTCCAAATACACTGAAGAATCAATATTCTGCTGCGATTGGCTATAAAGTGCATATAGTGCGATTACTCCTCCGAAATCTTGAATTTCTATAATTTCGATTGCTAGCTCGAAAACTTGATTTTTCATTTCTATAATTTCGAAAATTATGAATTGTCTCTGAAGTGCTCACACAAACCACTGAGGCGCTTGATTAAATCATGATGCAAAAACATGACCACTTGACACTTAGCGATAAAGTCTATTGTAATTTGTAAACGACATTGACCTTTTTTGTGATAGTATATTTAGAAAAGTAGGACTTTAGGTCAAACATATTAATTAAATATGCCACATTTTCGTATGTCACTTCAACATGGGCTAGGGTAACAGAGGATGCAACGGTATTTAAAGTCTATTCGTTCTCTGTACATGGTCGGTGAAATTGGTGCTCCTTCCATAGAGACTTGGCGTCCTTTGCCAATCACATTCCTGGATCCCTTTCTGCTTCTTCTCCTCATTTTGCTCCTTTGATCCAAGGCTGAAGGACTTTACTGGGTGTCTAGGTAGGACATTTCTCTCAAGCTCTGATTGAAAAAAAATCAAAGCACAATCATTAAAATGTTAACCTGATGGAATAGGAGAATATGAGAACTCCTTTATCTCGACTACTTTCAAACATACTTCGCTGAGAGCCGTGCTATAATAGATGCCATCCTTCCTAGTTTTGTTGTTACAAACTTTCGGAGAGTCATTTATGAAATTGACAAAGCATAAAGCAAAGATATAAGTCATTACTCGTCAGAGCTCCTTTAATCTCCTTATGTTCTTCATTTGGTTATTGCTCGATAAAATTGCTCAAATTCAAACGATACAATGTCTGTCTGGAAAATTCTCACTCCTTGTCAGCAAATTAGAGGACATAGAAAACCGTTCGAGAAACTAACCACCGTTTCGAGTGTGCTACGAAATTTGCAGGCAATTTTAACGATTTGAAAATTTGATTCCATATTAACTCGGTACAGTTCTGATAATATTTTGCGTGTTCATCTACCGTCAGATTTTTCACTGAAAACATCGTTGACAGAATTGATTTAACAAATTTTAATCTGCAGACACGTTGGAAAGCAATTAATTCGTCCGATGAGATGGGACTAGCAACGATATCTGTCAAGAATGAGATATCTGCAGACGTGAGAATGATGGCAAGAATTCCCTCATGTATAGAAAGAAATACATCATACCTTTCAATGTGGAAAATGCTTTCTATAGATTGAACTGTCAATGTTGTTTGACTGATTTTACAAACATCAATATGCATTTTCCAACTTCCTTCCCATCAAGTTTAAAAAGAGGGAAATCAGGTTTTTGCAGAACCGAGAAAATACCTCACATCATTTCAGCCTCAAGGAATGCAATCTCATAAATCACTTCAATCCGATGTCAAGGTAACTGAGAGCAATCGTGTCATTCTCTTCAAAATGTTCAACCTTGTCTGATCAAGCGGTTCTCAACGTGCGACCAGAAAACCTATAATGATAATAAGAATAAGCTCTTTATCCTCTCTCTGTTGAATTATTAGAGTACATTACAAAATATAAATAAATTGATGTCTATAAGATACAGGAACCGGTAACGGATAAGACTGATAAAAATGACATAAAAATACTATTTACAAAATTTAATGAAAGAGTTCTTGAAACGAATTGTTCGTGCAGAAGGCGCATAAAGAACAGATGCCCGGCGAGTATATGTGTTGACTGTGAAGAACAATGGCTGAAGAGGATGATCGTCGTTTGTAGAAATGTCACAGAATAGGCTTTCACTTGACGTAGTCAAAGCACTCGCAAGTTCATCATCCGGTATGTTCGGGAGATCCTGAGATTCGGACTTCGGTTGTACTCATGGACCTCTCAGCTAGAAATGTCCAATCGGATTGAATTAGTGCTTCAACCTGAATCCAGCCGTGGTATCTCAAGCCTGAGTCTTCCATCGAATCAAAATTAGGAAGTTTGTAAACCCGAACTAGACATGAAATTGAGAATTTAAATATAGAAATAATATATAGCTTAATATATAGTTTATCTGAAGTTGACTGGAATTGAAATTGATTCAAGGTCGCGGCATATTCAGGGGAACTCAGTTGTGGGGGGGGGGCATGACCAATGAAAACTTAAATTTACACATGTGACTGATTCTAACCTAGTGATGCAGACGTTGACAAGTACACGAGTATTTAAGTGAAAATGCGTAAGATTTATGAGCCACCACAGACTTTGATTGTTTAAGCCATTCAGTTTACCTATTGTGTATTGCTTGAAGCTTGACTCCAACTCTAGAGGTTTTATTGCTGTCAATTTCAATGAATATAAATGTATGTCGTTTAAATGAGTATTTGTCAACTAAATGCGATCGGTAAGAGCAATATTTCAATATCTATGAAAATATCATCTTTTGATAACGCGACACCAACATAACTTACGATCCTTCTATTTTTCCACCCCCCACATTTGTGTTGTTGACAATCGAGTTTTGCATCTTCAGCGATCTTCTCTTGCTCCTAAGAGGAGTCTTACAACAGTCGCAAAAGCGTTGAGTGTGTAAAATTCCTCTGGTTTGTAGAAACTTCACAGCACTTGATTTGCCGTTCTATGTAGCTGCAGTGTAGACAACAATCCCACGAAGTTCATGATCACAGCACAGATGTACCTTGTATTCTTTCTGAGCATCCAAGGGACCAATCCCTCATCCCAGGATTCAAGTAAGACTTATCAGTCGTGTTGTGCTATCACTCAGTGACAGATCAAGTCTATTCTGAACCCAAAGTGACCATGTTTGACAAAATTCGATGAATTTGGAAACATTGGAAAATGTGGGGGGGGGGAGAGGAATAGAAGTATCTAACTTACTTCAAAACGAATTGAGCTTCAAAAATTTAACTGGCTGAAATCGCGTTAATAGATTGGCAATGATAGGTTAGTCATCAGCTCATTAAATAACATGGCATAGTATGCGCTCAATGTCATCTGTGTCGATAGTGTAATGGTTACCGACTCGGATAACTCGGATTACGGAAGTAGCGGGTTCGAAACCCATTTCGTAATATTATTAACATGGTAATTAAAATCGATTTTTTTTATTTCAAAGCAATGATTTCTTCTAGCTTGTCGGTTGATGCGACGCAGGAAGTATCCGCAATTACCAACGTCGTTACTCCTTAATCGATTAAATAATCCGAACATATTTTTATCTTCGATTCCTTGTTTCTTCTTCAGGCTTTGGTTCGCTGGTGCGGATATTCATTCACTACTTCTTCCTGTTCTTCGCATCCTCATCATGCCTGTCAGCTTCAAGTCCTCCGTGATACAGTCCCTCGGTGTACGTTTTGGTCTTCCCCTTGCTCTTTTTCCAACTTTCATAGCCATCAATTATCTTCCGACATACTCTTTTTCTCTTCTTAATACAAATCCCAACCATCGCAGCCTTCTCTTCCTCAGGTGCTTTCTCAGCTCTCAAACTTTCAACCATCTGTCTCTCCAACCTCTTCGTCACGGCGATTGTCTCATTTCCACATGTAATTGCTGGTCTTACCATGGTCTTAAATATCTTTCCGTTCACCCTCACAGGCGCCTTCTTATCACATAGCTGCTCAGTTGAATTCCATTTCTGCCATCCTGCTTGCATTCTTCGCGTTACTTCCTCATCCAATTCGATGTGTTTCTGTTGTGTGAATCCCAAATAATCGAACTCCTTCTGCCTTGTCCAATGCATTCCCTACATGGTTACTTCACTCTTCACATCTCCTTCCGTGCTCAGCTACTTCTTCCTGCTCACACGTATGCCTTTTTTTCTTGGCAGTTTCTCCAGACTGCTTTCAGCTTCTACCTTCACCTCCGCGCATAGGCCACATCATCCGCGAGCATCATGTCCCATGGTGCATGACTTCTTGATCCTGTCGAGTAGGTCCTGATGAAGTTGAGATGTCATAGATTCCTTACTTTCATAATTGTGGTTTAAGTCTTATTTATAACCATTGATAGTTGACAGCATTATAAATAGGGAGTTTGATAGTTACCATATGTTAAATTAAAGGTATCTCTTTTATCACTGGGAGGCGGTGAAGCAAGCTTTTTGAAGCGGTTTGTCATGAAGGGTATTGCAATTGACGAATTTCAGTCATTCTCTTGAAATCATCATATCATCACTTTTAGTATGAGTCGTAGCTCATATTAGGTTTCGTGAATGGAGTTGAATCGTTTAGTAACTTTTCCAGCTGTTTCGTTTAGGAATCGGCTGATCAGCTGCAGCTTTGCAGCTTTGCCAAGAGTTCACTTGTTGAAACTAGAAAAATTTATCAAATTACATTTTCTGAAAAATGGCTATTCTTGATGTTCTTGTGAATGAGGCAATTGACTGTTAAGTAAATAGCTGATAAGTGATTACACTCGACATTACTGGTGAATGACTGCTATTACAGCAGGCAGATTTTGTTACTTCATCGCTATCAGATTCTATCTAATGAATTTCGCCTCTTGTATTTGAGATGATTGAAAGTCTGCCTTTAGCTGGCTCTGATCATGAGAGTGCAAACACTAGTCTGAATTCAGGAACCATCAATTGAATTCGAGTCGAACTCGATAACAACCTCAGAGCGCTGATCATTCACAATGATTCATTGAAATTGACCGCTTTATCACCGGCATTTGTTTTTGTATCAACGTCTAACAAGTACACGAAGCTCATCCAAAAAATATGAAATATTCGAGTACATCACTCTCCTGGAAATCATTTCCAATTATATTGCACCGTTAGTTGTAGAGCAATCAATTGATTGCGGTCAGTGTATTACTGATCGTGATCTAGACTACTTGTGAACTCATGATGAATCGCTGTCCAATTCTCAAAGTGCATCAGATTTTCGCTCGATTGTAAATTCTATCCCGTGCACATCCGGGTACTCGATGTAATTGCCGGCAGCCATTTAAATTTCATGTAATGAATGGATCAGTTAATCAAGTTGCTAACAACGTTAATATCATTGACCAATGTCTATTGGTGGGCTCCTTTTTCGCTTTATATCTTAGCTTTGATCGGCATCAAAGAAGCAGAATCGGATTTTGTCGAAATAACGTTAGAAATACGTATGGCGTGACAAATGTACTGAACAATCTTTCGTAACTGAACCCTAACTCATTATGAATGTTCAATTTTTTGTATAAAGTTTCTGACATTTGATCTTCATTGTTGAAAGAAACAATACGCCTACAACTGAACTCTTGCAGTGCAATCAGACGTTATTATTCTGTAAAGTTAGCTGATTACATATTGATATGCTTAGTTTACACAGTGTCATTGATATATTCAAAATGATTTTCTTAGTCATAAAACAAAAGTAAACAAAGCTGACAGTGCATTTTGTCAGTCTCAAATTTTATGTACTCTTGTCTTCAGAGTTCCTTTTGCACCTATTATACTGTTATTAGAAAAATGGGTGTTTCTATTCTTTCCTTCCACATTTTTCAAGTTTTCCAAACTCATCAAATTTCGCCAAAATTAGTCACATTATGTTTAGAATGGACTTCATCTTTCACTGAGCGACACTACAACACGACTGAGAAGTCTCACTTGAACCCTGGGATGAAGGATTGGTCCATGGATACTCAAGTTAGAACACAAGGTACAGCTGTGATCATGAACTTCGTGGTATTGTTGTCTACAGACAGATGACGAGCAGTTGTCTAATTCTGAGGCTGTAAATGTTCTACAAGTCAGATAAGAGGATTTTTACACACTCAATGCTTTTGCGTAGTGAGACTGCCCGTAGGAGCAAGAGAAGATCGTTGAAGATGCAACAGTCCCGGGCGTCAACAACAGAAATGTGAGGGGGGGAGAATAGAAGTACCGAAAAATGATAGATCTGTGTCGAATTGCTACTCTTATCATTGTGTATTAATGTGACAAGTTGACGAATTTTTAGATCTGCTGTGAAATTGCGTATTTGAGGGACATCTGTTCATTTCATTAGTTACACACTGCATAAACAATAATTTTCTGACTGAATTTTGTGTAAACATCTCTCTTTATGACTCAATGAACTTCATTGAAATACACTTTCACATGAAGGCAGAGAGTTGCCTTTATTACTTTTTCTTTTGAGTACGCTAGACTGAACGTCTTCTTGCGAGCACTATTGATTTATATTGCGCAATTTGAGTCGTTGAAGTTTAGTAAAATAATTTGTCTCACATCTGCTGTAAAAGAGATCCAATCAGAAAAGACATTTTTCGAAATTAGAACTGTTGATTGATTTGGCAATGAATCATCTCCTTGGTGGTTAGTGTAACCTGCAATGGACGATGACACCCAACTTTCTTTGTGCTCAAGCATGGAAGTTTCTGATGCTGACATTCGCGTGAATAATTGCTATCTTAAACCGTGCTGTGTTGCAAGCACAGAATTAGACTGTTTAATCGTATCACTTTGCTAGAAGTGCAAACTGATTCAAGCAGATGGCACATGCAGGAACTTTATAAGTGGGCAAAAAGAATTTCTTATTACCTTGCAGAGATAGGAAAAATAGTCGTGCGTCGCTTGCGGATTGCTGTGAATTCCTTCAAAATGCTCCGATCGCCACGACTCCTTCAGATTCGAAGAATTCAGATCATTGCGCAAAAGTTTTCTCGATAATGTTGGGCCCTCTGATCATTTTTAAAAAAGTTAGCAGGCGCATGAAAAAACGTTCACAAACTTCTCTGTAGAACTTGACATCGTATGTGTCTCTTTGCTGTGTGATCCGGTTGATAGCAGTCACTGAAACTTTGCACAATTTGGCGTGTTTAATGTTGAACTGGTCGCTCATTGTTCGATTGCTATGGTATTTAGTCAGGAGATTGTGCCGTTTCATTTACGTTACATGTTCCAATGCTTCCCTTCTAGTCAAACAGAACAAGAGACGAGCTGTCTAATTCTGTGGTTGCAAGTTTTCTGTGGTGGAAGTCTGCATAAATCAAATTAACACTAATTTAAGGTGATAGAATACCTCGCACCCATTGCATTGCTGACGTAACACAGCTCATGCGTTGTATTGAGAGATCGAAAATCTGTTCAATTTTCATCGATTTTATTTGTGGTCAGTGATCACGTGGGCATTCTATGAATATCACTATGGAATGTATATGCTCGACCATTCACATTATTAGTTGACTTGATGTTCATCGAAATCGACTCACCCATATTGCTTTACCGACAAGAGTTTGAATGATTATCTGTGTTTTCCACACATGCGGAGTGAGTGCGATCCGGTCCGCCATCGCCGAACACTGCCACCAAGAAGACCACAAAATTTATTTCGATCATTTCATAATCATTGGAAAAGAGAAGAACTGGACTCGAAGAAGAATTAAGGAAGTAATCGGCGCTCATAGTTATGAAACTTTCAATCGAGATGACGGTCTTATAATTGACAAAAGATGGAAGCCATTTCTGTGATGGACGTGTGATTTCTATGTCAATTTTCAGTCCTCCTTAACTTGCATATTTCTGAACTAGACTCGGCCCAGTCGTTCTACTTAACCTTTGGTGATTACATTTCTTTTGACATTGGTTCCACCATGATATGCTTGAAGCCATTCCCTCACTTCGAATGTCTAAAATCTCGTGTTTTTTATGCAGAACTTTTACTGAGAATGTACTTGTCGAAGTATTAAAAGACATTTTGAACTCTCAGTGGAGTAGTGTTGATAACCTGCAGTTGGAATGGTTCCATATCTTTTTATTGCAAAGCATCGGTTGCAGCTTTAGTCAATGACAGTGTTCACAGATAGAAACGCATGAGCTAACCCGAAAAAACGAAAACACTATAGACAGAAATTTCATTAAATTTTTATTTCAAATTAAAATTTTATTTTCGCTATAGCTTGAAGACAAATCAGTGTTTCAAATGATCGTGAATGAAATAGTTGATGGAAAATTGGTAAAAAATGGCATCGGACGCTACTCGCTCCTATTAGACTCATCGACTACAGCTGTTATGCTATGGTGCGGGTCGATAAACGCAGCTATAAGTTCCACTCCACATTTCAAGTTCATTTCAAAAGCAACAAAATATCTCACTGACAGGCAAGTGTCATATTAGTGAAAGTTGCTTGAATAGAGTAAACCATTCATTTCTCGCCGAAGTGCGCTTCATAGTTAAGTCGTGATGATCAATCTTGTAGAACAGGGACACCGCATATCCTTTTTCACAGTATTACATGTAGGCTATATGCGCTATATCAAAAGCGATTGTCTCATGCTTCGATATATATAGTATAGCCTTTATCGGCATCGATGTTGCTATGTCTATGGCCGCAGGCTCACTAATCGTCATGATATTCTCAATAACTGCTTATTGCTACCTCTCCTGCGAAACTCGCTGGCAAGTGCTATCATTTCCTTCATTGCATGTATAAGCGATGAGATAAGTTCCATGCAGACTGGTTCTGCAGCTTCAAATGTCAAGATTATGTCGAAATTAAGTCACAGAATTTGGAGTGGTCAGAGATATCATCCCAAGAGCAAGTCTGTGACGTTTGGTGTTAAACCGAGTAAGAGATGTGGTTGTGATGCTTGTGTGGTAGTGCTCATCCTTCACAGTGACTCATTATGTTTGTGATTAGACTTGACCTCTTCACCTTCTGATCGGCAATCCACATCACTAAAAGCAAGGCTGCAGTATCCCCCTATGTATTCCCTACGTTGAAAATGCGATGATGCACTCAGTGAAAATGAACATCTGGCCAATTCATGGAATTACGCGATCTATAAACATGGAATGTAGGATTCGAACCGCTAAGCGACGGTTATAGTTTGAAAAAGTGTCCTCAAGACGAAACCATCATTCCGGACATTAGATGTTGTGAATGCATATAGAAAAATTACATGGCAATTGATGAGTATATGTCAAATGCCAATAGAGTTGCAATGATTCTGTCAGAATTTTATGTTGGTGAAAGAGTTTAACGAGTTCCTTCCATTCTTGCGAACATCGGCGCTCTTTTCTCAGCATGTATGGATTGAAGAGCATAGCTTTATACCAGTTAGACGTGGTAAGTCACTGTTGGAACCGTTATAGTCGTAAAGACAATGGAATGATTAGTTAGATATGCTCAAAATTGCTTGCTGATATAGTACGATAAAGATTGCTGTGAAGGTTAGTTATTTCCTCCACAGGAAATAACTTTCGTATTAATGGTGGTCCTTCAGCAACTGGGCTATCATACTCCCAGGGATAGCATGCAACAAATGGGGGACTGCATTCGAATAATCATTTGTAGAGGATGACACAGAATGGACAAGGACACTTCTGCCGTAGGAGGTTGTCTCATCCTTGGAGTCAGCCGACGAATCGGTGGAGCAACTTGAAAAACGTTTTCCAATAGGTGAATTACCAGGATCGGGAAGGACGATGAGCCTTCAGTCCCAACAGGGTGCACAATCGGTGGAAAATTGTGGAATAAGCGTGAGTAACCACACAATCTAGGACTCACGTCAAATAATCGATTTCAACTTAGCAACAGCAAGTCAAGTTTCGAATTAAGGAATTTAGTCACTCAATACTCATGCTCAACAAGAGACAATGCGTCATGACCAAGGCTTCGTTGGAGCGCAGTTATGTAATTCGTCAGATAGAATAGTTCCTGTTTCTACATCGCTATTGTTAGCAACTTTATGAAATTTTCCTTTTGTTTACATTCTAATTATAATCTGATCTAATGATTCAGATTTCTGATTGACTGATTTGTAGCACGCGTACTGAGTAGCTTCAAGCACGTTTGCCTTGTTGTTATTGTTTCTGTTGATAAGCAATTGTGTTTGGATGGAAATTCATTATTACTTGATGTCAAATGCGCATCCTCGCAACATAAATGAAGTACTGATTAATAGATGAGGAAATAATTCTTGCTGCGCTGTAATTCCGTCCTCTTTGAAATGACGAACAAGTTGACACACATGCACCATCTGAAATTCAAAATAAGGGAAGTTTATTTGACAGTTTAATTCCCAAATGTCTGTGGTAGCTGCTCTACTGCGTCAATCCGGGGCGTTTTGAACTGTGAAATAGCGTCAAAAATTGAATTTAGAGCTTTTCTACTACGTACTTAAGAATAGGCTCCTCGTTTTTAAGTTTGGTTGTTTTTTGCCCCGCCAAATCCCCTCTATCATTGGCATGTTGGACTAAAAAACCTCTTCCAGATTCATTTGCTTCCTTTTGTCCTCAAAATTCCAAAATTTTATTTTCGGTTAGGTTCTGCTATGTTTCCTCAGGTTTGGGAAGACCTTCCATGTTGTGCATTCGATATGGTTGACCTGGCCCCGCCATGTGGTATAGGCTGGAGGGTAGGGGCCGAAGCCTTGGTTCATGCAGCCACATGGTTCCTCCCTGATGACTCCATACATAGCAAACTTAATTTTGGTTTCTTTGATTTCCTATTTTCACCATTTATTATTTTTAAGTTAGCTTCTCGTCAAGTCCATGACGAACTCTTATTTTAGTTCTTAGATTGTAAAAATAAAATCGTTAATAAGTTTTAATTTATTTCCCATTTTGTAAATGATATTATTAAATAATCAATCTTTCGACGCACGATCTTTTTCTTATTACGAAATATATTTCGGCGGACCGCCCTTGTCAATCAATTTTACAGCATTGCACAGTATGATTTGAAATCAAATTCAGTAACATGTAGCAAGAAGAATGTCAAAATATCATTGGTAAAGTTAAAGATAAGTCAAAGACAGAGAAGTTAAACGTTCATGAGCACATAGCACTTTTTATGAGCTACCTTTTCATCACATCTGCCATAGCATGTAATTAAATATGCCATAGTCTCTTAATGCTGTAATGTCAATGCAGGCAATTTCGATTGATTCCATTCAGTTTTGTTGTTTATGAGTGTCATTTGTTGTTGATTTTTGTTTCTGATTGTTACAGCTTCGGCGATCTCTCTTTCCATTGCGTTGTTATGGTAGACCCCGGTTACGTTCATGTTAAAATTTTGTTTGATTCCTTAGCTGGGTTTCGCAGTGTCTCCATAATACAGATGCTTCTTGTTTTTCATTCAATTGTTTGACATGTTCATTTCCCCTCTTTTTTGTATTTCTTGACGTCTCACCCACATATATTACTTTACAATTGTCTCATTCTATTCTATATGTAAAGCAATATATGTGGGTGAGACGTCAAGAAATACAAAAAAGAGGGGAAATGAACATGTCAAAGAATTGAATGAAAAAACAAGAAGCATCTGTATTATGGAGACACTGTGAAACCGAGCATGAAGGAATCAAACAAAATTTTAACACTGACTTATCTTTAACTTTACCAATGATATTTTGACATTCCTCTTCTTACATGTTACTGAATTTGATTTCAAATCATACTGTGCAATGCTGTAAAATTGATTGACAAGGGCGGTCCGCCGAAATATATTTCGTAATAAGAAAAAGATCGTGCGTCGAAAGATTAATTATTTAATAATATCATTTACAAAATGTTATCTAAATCTTTCTTTAAAAATTCATTTGAGATTGCTAAAAAAAATGATTTCCCTTTCCGTCTTAAGTTGGGTCGGCTAGCCTTTATTCGTATTTCAGTCCCTACTCTGTACTGGAGTAGGTTACTCCATGTAGTTATTATTAATTTGTATTTATTCGTTCATGACTTTTAATTACCTAATTATTTACAGGATTCTCCACTAGGGTAGTTGTTTAACTTTGGTATTTTCCGTTTCCTGGATCCTTCGAATTATTTTGACCGTGTCGTGTCTTTATTTTATGTCGGTTTAGAGGCTGTGAGTTTTCGGCCTCTTATAATAGCATTTTCAGATCTTGCAACATTGGTGACCAACACATAGCCCTCGATTGTACATGTTAAACGACATGGTCTTGAGGTTAAGTAAGTACACATTTTCACTACTCAGTGGTACTGACTGAATGGAAGCAACTTGACTACCTTCCATAATCATTTCTGCATATGTGTAGATATGATGCAGGCGTTATATAGCCCTCAGGCTATAGGTAGACCCTCAATGTTGTTTATCTTGTCATCGTGGTTGATAACATTCTAAGTCACGTCTAGCGTAGGCCTAACTAAGAAAAAAATTGGGTTAACGTCACTATTCCTCCATATTGGGGTCTTGGACGGTAATGACATAGTCAGACTTTAATCTGAAGCGTTGAGAAGTTTTATTTGCGTGGAGATCCAATGAAATCAGTCAGAACGTACATGAAGAATTGTCGCATAAAATTGGCTATTTCTTCTCGTCAAATTATGCGCTTTAATAAATGTCACTCAGGGCTTCAACTTGAAATTTGCGAGTATTCAGTACATGTAGAAGATTGTATGCCAGTGACACATGATTGATAAATGTCGCATCGAATTGTTAATAACAATCTACATGAAATTGCTTGTATTTGTCGGTCTCTGACGCCTGACAGTATATGAACATCATCTGCGTGGTATAGCTATTTGCAAACAAATTCGGATTTCAATTTGCAATCCATTTGGTAGGCTATCAATTTTACATGAAACTTTTGTGAGATGACAAGTGAGAGAGTGAGCTAAGAATGACAGATTTAAAGGATGTTTTGGTTTGACATTCTCTGATCAGCAAGCATTGCCTCTTTTGGCTCTGCTCGTCGAAACTGAGTCATTAAAAAAACGTTGCGTTGATATCATTGTTCCACCGTAAGCATTGATATAATGCAATTCCCGAAGAATTCTTAGTATACAGTGGCATCTTGCTTACTTGCTTATAACTCGTGCCACGACAGCGTAGAGCCTGCACGATACACCACACTTCCCCATGTCCATCTCTCGGAGGTCAGCAACGTTGCGTTCTCCCAGCGAATATCGAGCTGGGCAAGATCCTTCTTGATGACATTACACCATCTTGTGCGCGGAGCATCTCACGGTCGTCTCCATCCAGCGCCACCAAAGTCGAAGGAGAAAACTGTCTTAGTCCGATGGCCATTGGGGAGGCGGCTTAGGTGACCGAATATATAAGGAGTTTCTGCGCCTACAGCCGAGGCACTGGAGGTTGCCTGGGCGTATTTCGATGTTGGGGATTCCATCAGTTTATCTTACATCATCGATCATGCGTAGTGCCGTTGATTCGAATCCTTGAATTCGTCGAGCCGCGGACTGTGAGAGGGGCCAGGTCTCTGTTCCGTATAGAAGGACTGGCAGCATTGTAGATTTCACACTACGTTTTTCGGTAAATGCATCGTTGACGCCGCAGCGGATTCCAGAGGACTCTCATCACTCAGTGGCATCCCCTATAAAAATAGGGTTGGGTGTTTATTCCAACCGATGTCAATAATGTTTCGCAACATGCATAGACCACATATTTACCAATCAGTACACGCTGCATTTGTAGAAATATTGACAACAGATTGAAGGTCACATATACCTTCCTATCTGCAAGATTTTCTGCTTCACTCGCGATTTGGGGGCCATTCGAGGAGAATACCATAAGTTGATATACGACACATTTATTCTAGAAACGCAGCGGCACTACCACGTTTCTGCTCCCCAGACCCGATGCGAAGCAAAGCGAAAGCGCACCCTAACCACGACCTACAGCTGCACTACCACGTCTCTGCTCCCCAGACCCGATGCGAAGCAAAGCGAAAGCGCACCCGAACCACGACCTACAGCTGCACTACCACGTCTCTGCTCCCCAGACCCGATGCGAAGCAAAGCGAAAGCGCACCCTAACCACGACCTACAGCTGCACTACCACGTCTCTGCTCCCCAGACCCGATGCGAAGCAAAGCGAAAGCGCACCCTAACCACGACCTACAGCTGCACTACCACGTCTCTGCTCCCCAGACCCGATGCGAAGCAAAGCGAAAGCGCACCCTAACCACGACCTACAGCTGCACTACCACGTCTCTGCTCCCCAGACCCGATGCGAAGCGAAGCGAAAGCGCACCCGAACCACGACCTACAGCTGCACTACCACGTCTCTGCTCCCCAGACCCGATGCGAAGCAAAGCGAAAGCGCACCCTAACCACGACCTACAGCTGCACTACCACGTCTCTGCTCCCCAGACCCGATGCGAAGCAAAGCGAAAGCGCACCCTAACCACGACCTACAGCTGCACTACCACGTCTCTGCTCCCAGACCCGATGCGAAGCAAAGCGAAAGCGCACCCTAACCACGACCTACAGCTGCACTACCACGTCTCTGCTCCCCAGACCCGATGCGAAGCGAAGCGAAAGCGCACCCTAACCACGACCTACAGCTGCACTACCACGTCTCTGCTCCCCAGACCCGATGCGAAGCGAAGCGAAAGCGCACCCTAACCACGACCTACAGCTGCACTACCACGTCTCTGCTCCCCAGACCCGATGCGAAGCGAAGCGAAAGCGTACCCGAACCACGACCTACAGCTGCACTACCACGGCTCCGCATTCCATGTTTGCAATTGAAATGCATGGTTATTCTGATTCTTGTGTGACACTCAGACCAGCTGATTTAGATTGATTTTCCTCCAACATGTGAACAGAAATATGCGACTTCGACGCGGAACAGCTTAAGAGAAGAAATAGTCGGCTGCCTTCGGTGACAATTTATCTCTGCTCTTAAATTTCACTTCAAAACAAACAGTGATCTTTTTTTCTGTGACATTTTCACGACACTGCGGTGTATTGCACCTCCCGAGATTTTGATATTTAGTCTGTTTGAAGCCTGTCTCGTTGCCGATGAATATAATGTTAATCGCAGTGCTTATTCAAGACGACCTTAGCATTATCAAGTTGCTTAGGAATAGATTTAATGTAAATATGAAAATGTAAACATGGTTTATGAAATTATGATCAATGAAGCAAACTACAGAATATTCAAAAAATGTAACCAGAATAATATATTCTACTATGACATCACTATTGATGTATCGACTTCACTTTCCTATCCGAATTCTTTGCTAGTCTGTAGTTTCTGGCATGCAAGTGATGAATGTACATACAACCCTGAAAGCAAATATGAGTTGACATGGCTAATATTTCTATCGGATTACATTGATTATGTGGATTGAGATCGATGAGGACCGGACCTGATAGACCCAACGCCGGCCCTCCCTGAAAATTGGCCCAGCCTCAGCTCTGTTGGTCTCAAAATCATGTGTTATTACAATGGAATTGATTATTCGGTATTGACGCATTAGTCCGGCAGCCAGAACGAGTTTCTGCAGGGAACGAGGCCGAAAGTGAGACTTTCACAAAATGATGAACACTCTAAGCCTACTACGAATCGGTGCGTCTGCGGACTTCTAGTGATTTCCTCTTCTTGTCAGACAAGATCAAAGAAAAACACATGTAAATCCAATGGGACGCAGATTGCAGTTTCTCTGTTCTTTGTATGTTTTCTCTGATTAAACGAAAATGTCTTCAGGTCATTTCCTTTCATTTTCATGCACCCCTGTCTATAAAAATGGACACATTTAGATTTGGCGAGCCTCTTAACGTCGGCAAACACAAACATTTTGAACTACTTTATCCACATTTAACCACATTCTCACATACTTTGTCGATTAGATGCATGATAAAAGCACATGCACATCATAGGAAATGACCTGAAGACATTCTATGTCAAAAATTATGACTCTGGGCTTAGTACTTTTCGTTTAATCAGAGAAAACATACAAAATTTCATTTTAGCCAAAAGTTGCAATCTGCGTCCTTGTGGAAACCTGCAATCTGTCTTGTGGAAAAAATCATCAGACATCAATGACAATATCCATTATTTTTGCTATCTGTATAATCTGTAGTATCAGTAACATAGAATGATACATGAAATAGAATAATATAAATATATATAAATATATAAATAGAATACATGAAGACATGTAAACTTTTTTAGTCGCTTTGTGCATCATATTTTGTGAAGAGTCGGACAGTCAGTGAATGAAATGCCAAATAGCCTTTTCCATTTTACTGAAACCATTGCCACGCTGGCGTTTCATCGAAAAGTAACTTTCTTGAACTCATCAACGACGGCTTCAGTGTCAAGAGTGGATAAGACATTATGACAATATAAATACTTGACTTTAACTCACATACTTCAAGCTCATATTTCTTCTCGTCAGTCTACTCAATAATTTTTTCAACGTGCACAAGGAGTCATGCCTGTGAACGATCGTCCCATCTGAATTTTACAATTCCAAATGTTTCATGCCTCATTTCAATGTTTGCTACAAAGTAAAGATTCCTCGTCGTAGTGTGGCTGTTTCCGGAAACAATGACATGGCAGAATCAACATTTACTGCTGTTTAAACTATGTTCCTGCGCATGATCCGTTTCGATTACTTTATATGTTAGTAAGTAATGTGTTTATTTGTCAAATAATGACAATTAGAACGTGACTGTAAATTTAGAAATGTCAATGCACACAATCACACAAAGCACCAAACATTTATACAGAAAGCATTTCATGATAAGGTGTGCAGTTCAATAAAGTGGAATACGGTAATAGGATAATGGCATGTATGAGGATGCCTGTTGCGGAAAAAATAGAAGCTTTCCATAGCTGTCTTCATGATGTGATAAATATGTGATGCCAAGAATAAGTAAGTGATGATGCAGGAATTATTGGGGTTTCAAATGAAGCATCATTTCCTATATGATCATCACACAAAAGAATGAGACTAATTCTAAATGTGAAATTAATGTATAATCTACTTTCTCACACTGTTTGTTGTAGGAATAAGATGATTACCAATGAAACATCGCGTAAAATTCAAATTCAATGTCTCCGTGACACAGTGGTTAAGTGCTTGGCCTAGCGATCTTTTGGTCCATAGGTCGAGCCCCGAAAGTGTCATTGGAAGTCGGCAGGAAGGGCATCCGGACTAAAAGTGCTACAATGCTCCAGAAAGGTCTGACTATGTCAGCACCATCCAAGTCCCAAGTATGGGGAGTAGTGATGTTAAAGTGTAGTGGCGTACAGAGCTTTTCATGGTATGGCCCTGGGGTATTTGAAGAGCTGTTGACTCATCGTCCGTCACGCTCTCTTCGGTCTTCGAAAAGTAGTGTTCTCTGTTCGTTCAGTCGTACAAATATGTTCAACACTAGAAACTAAGATGATATGCATGTGTATTTAGTTAGCCTACAACTTTTTCGAATTTCTATAGTTCATATTGCAATTTCCATCAGTTCTTCACCTCGACAGCGAGGCGACATCGAAACAGAGTAAAGTATTGAGGTTGATGTTGAAACCCGTCTGTTCGGACAATCAGAATTTCCACCTATGCCCTCAATGTACTCATGAGTTTGCATCATCCTTTGAATCATCAACGGATCATTTAAATATATCTTCGTGACATGACCTCAGGCCTCGCACATTGATAAATTCAGACCATCACATGCCACATACATGTAGTTCGCTTGGTTAAATGGCCTGAAATGCTGTAATGGCCTCAAATGATTTATGGTGTATTTATTCACCTGCTTGAAATTGTATCGGAATTTCAATCGACACGAAATCAACATAATTCGACAATGTACACACGGGAAAATTTATTCTGAGCTAATTACAGTGCTGGTTATGCATCTCAAACATTGATATTGTTCATTAACGCAAACTGAGAACAAAGTATGTAGACAAAGGCATTATTTAATAACTTAGGTTGTCTACGCCTTAATAAACTAGCGAGACCTTAACGTTCTCATTTGTTATCAACGATATTTGCTTGCGTGCTTGATTAATCAAATGGCTGTTGTCATTATGATCAAATTGTCATCATTTTTATTAGTTTTAAAAATGAATTGTCATTAAGTAAAAATGCGTCGTAATATTTAGCCACACTTAACACAGCCAGGCATGAATTGAAACTCTTGGCGAGTTACTACCACAATGCTCCTTTGAAGAAAGCCTACAAGATATGCAAACATACTCCGAGACCCTTCAGAACCGTCCAAATACCAGCGGAGGATTTGTTGCGACATTCTCTTATATGGTCATGAAAGTGACGAGACAATTTTATTCTCAGTCCGTCTGAGACTTCTAATTCAAGTATAGGAAAATAGTCATTCAAATTACTTAGCTAGGAAAAAAGATGAGGTAAAAAAAACTTACTACCACAGACATAGGGCTAAAGGAAATGGGTGGAGCGCAACAAATTTGGGCTATGCCCGTGGTAGACGTACTCTTCCATGATACTTGAAGCGCTTTTATTAGGAGGGCGCAGTGATATTCCTATGCAGTGCATTTCTACAGTATGCAGCAGCAGGATTCGATTCTCTTCCCGGAGAGTTGAATGCAATCCCAGCACATGGATGGTCACGGTCAGAACTAGCTACAAGGAGCAAGATAATTCCCTCTTAATGTGGTGTTCTTAGATCTAGATGCCAAGACATCTCGTTGTCCGGCCAATGTAATTGCATCACATCCACAGTGGCGTTTAAAATTGCTATAAATGTTTGATCGGAATATTATGGATCGCAGTTTATTTGTGTTTTCTTTACTGCATTTCAAAGGATAAAAGGCTGTCATAAATTATTTGAAGTCTTCGTATTTAGTTCAGTTCGTTTCATTCTGATGTGTGGCGTCACCTTTCATCCCTTCTTCCACAACGATGCTTCAACTAAACGAAAATTGCTTAAATGTCACAATCTCGGAGGTAAATGTACGCTAGTGCATGTCATTTGTCATCAACTTCAAATGATCACAAGTTTCCATAAGTGATGGAACACAGAGTTCGAGATGATCGTGAGAAGTAGGTATATAAAAGGAAAACTTTTCTGTCTGACTCGTCAAAGTTTCAAGAACTTTCACGCGTCAAAAAATCATCTCTCAGCCGTCTATTTGGCGTCAGATTTATTTTCACTTAGAGTTAGTTTAATTGACACATGTTGTGATTTTAACGGTCTCTCCTTGTCAGTGTTTATCAGGAAATCGCAAGAATGTTTCGCGTGATCGTTTGTGCACTTCATCACTAGTTAGTTGATGTAGGAAACACTTAACATTCGATAGAAAACGGCTTCTCCATCTCAGGATGTTCATGCAGCTCGAAAAGTACATTAATCTTGGAGAAATCAATTAAAGTGGTCGGTTTCGATTTCTCAATTTCATCGCGGCGCCGGAATGTATCATCATCAACGTGGTTAAACGCATTCCCGTTTGGTTTGATTCTCTAGAAAGTAATTCGATAAGTTGAGTTCGCTGCTATGATGAGGGAAGCTTTATCGTCGAAGGAAATTATTAGTTTTTGAGTGGAATACAATAATATCGTGTGATCTAGGGCTCCCATAAAAATCGCTCGAGACAAGCGCATTCTCCTTTTAGATATGATGAGACTAGTCAATCACTGGCAATTTCTCTGTCCATCTCCGAGATATTAACATCTTCTAAATGAAAGCGTGTTTCATGTTTTCTATCAGGAAATTAAAAAATCAATCTGCTGTGACAAATCTTCGATGCATGAAAAACTATTTCGTGAACTATCAGGCCGGAGGCAAACAGGATAAGACATAAGCCGCAAATAATGCTCCAACACTCAAGTTCCAATAAGAACCGACATAGAATGACCTGTGGATGTCTGCTATTATACAATTCATGTTAAAGAAATACCTCTTCGACCGAAATCTGCCGTCAACAACTCAATGAAATCGGTTCTTTGACCAAAGTGTCGCAATATATATATATATATATATATATATATATTATTTGTTAGTGCCCAATATATCGACAAGAAAACAATTCTTCACACAACATGTTTCATCTTTTTCAAAGACTTCACACCTGAGGAAGTCTTTGAAAAAGATGAAACATGTTGTGTGAAGAATTGTTTTCTTGTCGATATATATATATATATCTGATCCCACGCCTCGAGTGGCTTGTGGGAAAATCATTCTCTCCATTCACTAAGAGCAATATATCTATTGAAAATATATGGTCTTTTTATCGAATTTGTTTATAAATTTGTAAGCCGAAAACGTCATATTTTCATTAGCCTCGCTTGTTCTCTTAGATGAAATACAACAAGTGATATGATATGATAATATGTACAATCGCTTCTAGCAGTTGCAGTTCTATGATGGAATGAAACAGGCGGCGCAAACTTCGCAATCTCAGGGATAAATTCAATATGAATGCTTGTGCAAACATTTTAAAGTGTAGATAAAAGAAGACAAAATAAGAACTGAACAAAGACAAAATCATTATACATTGTAAGATAAAGTAGAGCAGGTACGTATATTTACAAATAATATGAATTTAAGTTATAAATCATTGATATTAATTTCAAATTTTTCTTTAATTTATATTATTTGTAAATGCACGGTTAATAGCACAAATTATGTACGCTTAATGCAAATTTATATGGTCAATTCCGCCATGGGAGAAAAAAGAATTTGTTTTGACAGACTGATGATCTAATCCGGCAAACGTGCAGCTTCAGTGTTCCTGAAGTGTACAATGTCATATGACTACCGAGAAGCTTGTGATTAGCAATTAGATGGAAACCAGATTTTGACATGAACTGTGTATTTTGGAAAATTTATATTCTATATTCTATCTGAAGCGATCAGTGCTCATTGTTTATTCAGCCACCGTTCCTTTGCTTTTTGATAGAAGAATCGGTAAATTGGCAATCATAGCAAATCCTGTTCGTCGAAAGGTCGAAGATATTTTCATATTTCTTCCAAAATGTCTTTATCTATTTTGTTTATGACGATTTTAAATAATCTTATAAAATACAGGGAATCGGCGTAAGCTTTTAGAACTGGAGTTCATCTCCCCTGAATAGCTAATGAAATCGAATCTTGCATATGAACGTCATTCACACAACGAAGACCAGCATCGTTTGTTTTGATAAAGGGATCACATCACCCATCTTCTCATCTATATATTTCGATTGTCTATTGGAAGATGTTTCATTTCTGCAGTCAGCTAAGATACAAGAAAAAGTATTAATGAATATGTATAATATATATATATATATATAATATCTACTAATATTAAGTTCCGATTACGTTTGAATGTCACGCCGAAAATATAATCCAATATTGGATCATGCTGTATTAAAATCGCTTCAGAAAGGAAAAATTCATTACACATTACTTATTAAATGATGTAGAAAGGATGAAGTGGCATGATCCCTGCTTCAGGTGTATCGTGACTCCTGATCGCCATCAGCTTATCACATTTTGTTTTTGAATCTATTGTATTTTTGCATTACTGAAGGAATTGTCAGTTCTGTATTTTACAATTTCTAATTGCTTTTTTTCATTAAATGTCTTCATCATTATCACTCCACATGATCGATTGACAGTAGAGAAACGTCATCCATAGTGAAGAACATGGTGAATATCAAATCTCCACTATTCAGAATGGACATAGATTTGCAAAATTTGAAAAGGTATTCATTTGATCTAAGCAGCATTGTATAGTTTTTAAAAAATTAAAGAAATACGCCTTGCTGCTGTTTTACTTAAAATTCTATTTCTCTAAGCTTTCGCCACTACCGGCCGTGTCAAAAGTATAAGCATAAATTTGATGAAAATCTCTGGCCTGGACACTGATGTCGAGTCCATTTTGCTTATCTTAGATGGATGATCTTCAACTTGTTTGTTTGTAATATCTTGTTTAAATATATAATGTCAGAACAGAGGCATTTTGATGGGATACATCAAAACGCAAAGATTCTACGGAAGCGCATCTTTTCTATGGTCATGTGAACATCTTCCAATTGTAATCTGAAATTTTTCAGTCGTCATATCTGCTTTTGTTTGGAAGTGGCCATGAATCACTAAAGGGAACTATCTAAATAATTCAACAGATGCAGTTCCATAATTTAGCTTTATTATTTCTGTAATTTATCTTTTCGGAAGCGTAAAGCTACGCTTTTGATTTTCTGAATACAATGATAAAATGACAATTAAATGAGCGGGCCGCTGTCTCGCTGTCGGTCGGTCGTGTTCTCTGTACCTCTCGTCAAAGTGTGGTTTTGAGTGATTTATGGTGGTTCTAGTGCATCGATTTTGAAAAAATTTATATCAGCGTTATCGTCGCCTTCTGATCTACATCCGTCGACTATCGCCATTACGCCTCGTGCCCTCCATCGTATTCATTTGGGATATCTATACGTTGTGTGTGCTTTACGGCTGATGACTGTTCAGTCCGCCAAAGATCTGTAACTTCATGATCTATCAGCTGACGTCGCATCGCGTCATCAAGTCTATGCACTGGATTTCACAATTCTACGAATAATATCACAGTGTCTTCATCGGCTTGTTCGAGTTGTCGTGGCCTAGTGGTATGCAAACCGGACTTTCGTTTGCACGGTATAGGGTTTAGTTCTACACATATCTTGCCTTTGATTTTGTGCTGAACTATATCAGCTGAACAATCTGCTATCGTCGTTTCTGCTTCATATTATGAGTAGTTCGTGCATTGACCTGGACATAGAGATACATGATTTGATTTTTGTAGAGCTTCTTTTTGTCAAGTTTAAAGAATCTTACATGGCATCTTCCAACCTTATATACGAATGTCGTGTCAATGCATGTGACCGACACTATCGCGCCCCAACTAGTCTCTACAACCACATCAACGAACATCTCGCGAAACGAGAAAGTGTTCCAGCCTCCTTTTTCAACAAAACCAATCGTTTTATTTGTGATAGTTGTAATAAACACTTTTCCAAGAGCAGGCGTCACTTTTGTGATCCGTCGATATCATCTTCCAATGTTTTATCCATACCTTCGTTATCTGTCAACCTCCAGCCTCAAACTATTAATGACAATTACCAAGGCGATGATCTACAGAATGATTTCAATAATTTTCAGCGATGTTCCGTATTGTACAGAATCCCAATAGGTTCCAGGAGCCAAGCGGCCATCGCTCTTTTAACTTTAATCATCGATGTTTGTGATCTGAATTCGATCTTTGCTTGGCGAATAGAAGACTTTTTTGCTTCCCTTCTCAATGCCTGCACAAAGCTGATCAAAGAGATAACCGAAAAGAATCACTTTCTACAAAGATAAATCGTCGTATTGCTACTTATATGGCGGAGTCAAGTACGGTTCCAGCGATCAATCAACCATCGCGTTCCAACTTTACCAGAAGTGGTAATAACAACTCAAGGAAAGAGTGACCAAAACTCTGTATGCGAAAGATTGAGAAAGGAGATATTAGAGGAGCAGTAAAGATTCTTTCATCGAATGATGGTTTGTCACGGAACTCCATTGAGACCTTAACAAAGCTGAAAGAGAAACATCCATCCCCATCGCCACACACAAACTTTCCACATTCTCCAACATCCTCAGATAAAGAAATGGCATTGAAATGCGACAGAGAAGAAGTCCGCAAAGCGATCTTTAGCTTCAGACCAGTTTCAGCAGCGGGTCCCGATCTACTCGAGCCTCAACACCTGAAGGATCTGACATCTAAAAGTGTTGGAGAACAAGGTTTTCAGCTGCTAGTAGCCCTGACACGCTTGTGCAACTTGATGTTGGAGGGCAGTGTTTGTGAGGATGTAGTACCATACTTGTATGGAGCTGCTCTATTTGCCATTTCAAAACCAAATTCGGACATTCGACCAATAGCAGTTGGCAATACTTATCGACGTATCACCTGTAACATCGCTGTACGATTTGTGAAAGACGACGTGAGAGATCTTCTTTATCCCAATCAGCAAGGAGTTGGGGTCCCCAGTGGAGCAGACGCCATAGTTCATACGGCCAGAAATTACCTACAATCAAAATTGGACTCGGGCGAATATGTTGGCTCTAATATATGTTTCCCGCATGTGTGCAAATCTGGAATCAATATCGACAAGAGCGGCATCCACGGTCTCAGTTGTCGTTTAAACAAGGGAAGATCAATCTGTCACTCAGAAGCCAGTGACATCATCAGGAGGGCCTTCGTCTCAGCCGGTTTGCCTGCAATCCTGGAGCCGCAAGGCCTCAGTCGTGATGACGGGAAGAGGCCCGATGGAATAACTCTCAACCCATGGTGCAAAGGAAAACCTATAGTGTGGGATTTCACCTGTGTGGACACTTTGGCAGAGAGCAATCTCTCAGTATCTTGCAAAGGAGGTGGCAACTTGGCAGCTATGGCAGAAAACAAGAAAAGGAGAAAATATGAAAAACTACAGAGGTCATATATTTTCTGTCCAATTGCAATGGAGACGTTAGGAGCATGGGGTCCGGATGCGACCGCTCTTGTGAAGGCAATTGGACATCGCATCAGTGAAGCTACCGGAGAGCCGCGAGCTCTTCCTTTGTTTTTGAAACAAAGACTGAGTTTAAGTGTTCAAAAAGGAAACGCAATCAGTATTTTATCTTGTTTACCAGATTCGAGAGATCTAGGTGAACTTTATTATCTTTGACTTTTACACTTTTACTTTTCCTAATTTGTACTTTTGTGCTTACTTTCCTTGTATCAAATGTTTATTCGACTATCAGTAACAATAAATTATTGGGCCTTTCAAAAAAATGATAAAATTAGTTTTTAGGATGATAATACAGATCACATTCTGTAAGAAGTGCCGAAAATGTAATTTGTTAGTGCTGAACCATTCCAGCAAGCATGCATAAATAGTGAATCGCTTGCTCTGAAATCATTCTTACATATTATGCATGTATCGCTTCTTACGAGACAATATCACCCAAAGCCATTGGAGTGTTAATGGCATAGAATATGTTCCGATTAAATTATGAAAATGCTAAAAGGATTATTGTTAAAGAATATGGATGTCGGACGATGTCGGACGCTAATTTAGCAAGATGGAATGATGATTTTTAATTGCTGCACAATCATTGGAATGCAATAGGAATGTTTTATAATCACACTTTACCACTGCTGATGTGATTTTATATCACTCCATGCTGATCATTATTTTATAGTTACTGGACACTTGACGGTGGTTTAAAGCGAACTTAATTATTTTATATGGGTCTTAATTTTAGCGCCATCAATTCAACTTGAAACCGCTTGTCTTTTTTTGAATATGCGTCGCATTGAAATTAGGCTTGTCTCGATCAAACACAGCACTAGAATTGTGCTCGTCATTAATAAGCGCTGCATTAGAATTGTTTATTTTTAATTAATGCCGCGCCGCTTTTTGGACGAAATGTGGTGGGCGTATCACAAAATCTATGATTTAATCATCATGAACCATATACATAGATCTTGCGACCCTTAATTATTTGCTTATTGTCTTACAGTTACTTCAGGAATTATGTCTAATATTTTTTCATGCACATTTCCTGGTATGTTGTAACTGCATTCTATATATCAGCATTCCTGATTTGTTTTGACTAGAGAAAATGAGTAGAGAAACATCATTATTCTGATAATTAGGGACAATTTATTTTTCTAAAATGTAGCAAAAATATGCTTGCATCAAAAGATATGTCGCAGTCTGAATTAATGGAATTAGTTATATTGCTTGTATAGTTGCAAGATTAAAAAACACAATCAAATTGTTTCCTATAGATGTAGACCCTTCTAGTAGAAAACTATAGATCGCTTAACTCACAGAGATAAATTACCTTGTCTGCGTTGTTTGGTGGAGAGATGACATTTTTCAACACTGATGGTCACGCGTAGAACTAGTCCCGAGGGACAAGCAAGAAGATCCATTTTTCCATTGAACGTAATGCAAATTGAAGTTTGAAATCTGAATTCTGACAAACTGTATCATTGACACCGCATTGAACGTTCAGAGTCAGTATCCTGAGTAGTCGAACGATGTGAATAATAGTTCCATTTGATGAGTTTATCACGGAGAAACATTGAGTCAAAGATAGTGTTCTTCACTTGGCAGATGTTCAGTCTTCAATGTGATAAGGGCAGCTCGTGTGTTCCCTTATACGACTTTCCTCACGCGCGAGCTTGGCCAATCACATAAGCCAAAGGGAGACATATCTCTCCATCTCTCTCTACCATTACATACAATGGCTGAGGTAGAAGCGCGTCATCTCCAGAGTAACCGCGACCGCCGAATCCATCTCTGTGACTAAACTGTACAACTGCATTAAAAAGTGGCGATAAGAAATAATTAACTGTGGCAGCTTATTTGGATGCTACTTATGCGCGGCAATTCGACGAAAACCAAATAACCTGCTGTGGCAGCTAATACGGATAAATACTGCAGTAATTTTATACCACCGTTTAAGCACAAGCACCATTATGTGGTCTCCGTGGCACATTGTTTGCGTGCTTAACCTAGCGATCTTTCGGTCTTTTAGAGATCGAGCCCCGAAAGTGTCGTTGGAAGTCGTCAGGATGGGCATTCGGATTAAAGATCACATTCACAAATCTTCAATTTAGAGTCTGACTATATCAGGACCGTCCAAGCCCCAGTATGGGTGAGCAGTGACGTAAAGCCATCTTTCATATGAGCAGTGGCGAAAAATTACTGCACGGTTTCTTTATCATTAAATTGAGTTCTTCCCCCGTCGAACGAAAATATGTTTTTCATTATGAGTACCAATTTCGTCATCTCTTAGCCAGCATGATTATTAGTCTGAAATTCTGCGGGTGATACAATCAGCATCAAACTTTGTGATGTGAGGGAAATGCAATTAATAACGATACAAATTACTTAAAATGGCGACTGGAGGACAAAATCTATATCAAAATTGTTTGAAAGCATGACGCTGATCAGGTGCATGAGCATGGTGCAAGCGAGATTATCCTATCATCATAGTTTGATCGGATATTCTGCGTCGGAGAGCGGAAAGCTTTGCTATGCGGCAATGCCAGACGGACAGTGGATTATCGAGCACCTGACAATTGTATAGCTCTGTTTTGATAATTTATTCAAAATTAATAATCAGTACAAAATTTGAAGTCCCTTCTGTTTCAGAAAATTGAATTATTTTAGAAATTGATGGCAGATGGTTTTGATGAAGGAAGTGTTTTGACCAGTCATCACTTGAAAACGTGCAAGATAATGTTGGAAGTATGTCTGATTGCATTGGGATAGTTAAGCCGTGTTGAATGCAACTTAGACAGAGATTTTTGAATGCATAAGTAAATTACGAATAGAATGCTAGAATCTTTGTTATATATTGAGCAGAAAAAAGACAGTTACTGATCATCGACATAGACAAATGCACTAAACCTCTTATGAGGGATGATGATCTGTCTATTTTGCATTTTTTGTCCCCTTTTTGTAGCGTAAAACTGACAGTATTACTAATAAGTTCATTATGAGTAGTGTTCAGTGGTTATTGCTACTATTCATTCTATAATTGCGCAGATGTTCTTGTTGATGAATGAGCATGCTAATCATTCATAACTTCACATGTGTGTACTTTGTCAATAAGCAATTTAAATTAATTAAGATGTTTGCTAGAAATATACACAAACTCACGATTTTCAAATGCATTGTTCAGTAAAGGTCAAACCTCAGATGTTCCCATGGCCCAGATTTGATAAGAATATGAGTTGGCTATCAGAATGCGTTGAAGGCAAAAGCATAACAGGCTAGAGTCGCAGCTATCATAGTTTTGGAGCAATATCAGAGGTACTTAGGGGGTTTAGGCCTACTACAGTTGTCCTTGTGTGCTAGATGGCATTAATATGTCAGCGTGGCACATGAAAAATTATCATCTGTTGAAATCCTAGACTTGAATGAAATGTGTAGACAACTATTGAAGATATCAAGATTTCTTTGACGTCAGCATTAATATAAAAAGCATTGACTGCTGCATACAAGCGGCCTCTTTGTAAAAGCGGATCTGGGGAAAAATTACAAAGCAAACATTTATCGTGGGAAACTTCTGCAATGCCTCAGAGAGTTTGCGAAGACACAGTTTTACATTAAAGAAAGAGTAGATCAATGCTAAGTACTTAGCGAAGAACACGCATCAAATAGCGAAGCGGCCGTGCAGTAGAGCCACAGCTAAAAGTGTAGGAGCTGTCGATTCCATTCAATGAAACAATCCAAAAATGGCCGCATGCTCATTGCGCTCAAATCAAAGGAAAACTCAATGCAGCTCTTATATTTTAAGTGATGAGGGTGCTGCCATGTGTTTTGACATGCATGGAGCGTAGTTTCAGTCTATGAGCAGCTTCCTATATCTGAGAGATGTCATCTACAGCTGTGGTGTCGTTGAATCGGTCACGACTACAACTCGGTTCTCTGGTACAGCCCGAGCCATCAATAGAACCTTGGTGAGGCCAGTCAAAATGGAGTAGAACCGCAGCCTCTAATACCACCCGGGCAGCGTCCTTTTGCTGTGTCTCCCTGAAATGCCAATCATGACCTGGAGGCCGCGACTCCGATTGGACCTCCACCAAACCAAACATTAGGTTATTATTCTTCGCGTCTTCATTGACTGTACCATCAGTTGTGATGTCAAGCTGTGTGCAAGAAGTCATTTGTCATGTGTAAATTTCAATGTATACACGGCGGTTGAAATGTACATGCAGTGTTAAAATCGGACGAACTTCAGAAAGTGTGATTGCATTATAATGCATTATTAGAGAATCTGACGAGCTTACATGTCATCTAGAAAGTTTGAGAAGGCATCTTCACAACCTGCAACATTGTTCTCTCACGTCCACGTTCTGTATCATCCTGGATAGCGACACAATCACTCGTCGTATATGATAACAGGCTCGCGCTTGCATCGATGATCGTTGTAAATAACAATGCTCATGTATACATCGGTGAAAGGTAAATAAGCCTTTCATTGATTGCTATCTAGTAATAAGAAATACGCTTCATGCATAACTTTGTCAGTCAGTTGCTCTCTTGCTGTATGAAAGTGAAGGTGTGGTCACGCACGGATCATGAAAAGTTATCTTGTGAAGATGTTCAATTATTTGATAGCATCACTGAATTCGATGGAATTATAAGAAAGGCGCAAGCAACAATAATTGAGGTGATTTTGATGTCGCGTGCGTTGCGAATTCTATGGATTTCTTTTGCTTCCTTTGAAGTAGTTATCATGAAATGATGAAGCCACGATGTCGTCCGATAAAGCGAGCTTTGAGATTTATTTCCACGTTTTTACCCATCTATAGCGCAAATAGGCAGCTTTTTAGAAGCCGCAAACTTATAAAGTGATCGAAATTGTGTCAAGCCATATCGTAGGTGCATCCAGCAATGAATAATTTTTAGATAAATTGCGGATCAAATTGTCATGCAAAAGATGCGCGGCCTCATAATGCATCATACTTTTCTAATACGAATTTAGAAGTAATTGGATGTTTAGGGATATGTCTACTTGAGGATAAAGTCAGGAATTTAAACTTCCAACACTCATCCATTCAATTTGTAATGGAATATCCAACTCAGGGCAAAATTAATTTCTTGGATATGACAGTATTCATTGAAGACAATACAATCAAAACGCAATGGTTCACAAAACAAACTAATTCCCTTTAATATATCCACCAAGAGTCTTATAGCCCCATTGGGTACAACACTTGCGCTATACGCGCGCTCTTTATGAGATCACAAAAACTCACAAGTGACACCAACTAAAAAGAAGATATGAAATCCAAAGTAAGAGAGATCCTTCTGTCAAATGGCTACAAATCATCATTTATTGATAAAAGTATTTTCAACAACTAACATGAACCAAAGAAACAATGAAACAGAAGAAAAGAAATCAATTGTTCAACGTGGTCATACTTAATCAATAAAATAGCACTAAGCTTCCGAACAGAAACCACGTAATAAAAAACCAACAGTTTTTGCAAGGCCTTTCACCTGCGTCTTACAGGCATCTTCAGGCAATTGTGTTATTCTTCACATTTGAGATAATATATATACATCGTCAATTAACTTTCAAACATCACTGTCCAAGCATGTCAAATCAATTAGCACATGATATGAAAGGGAATCTTTTCATCAAGTCTTAACAATAGGGAGTCACACCTGCAGAAGTAACTGATCCCTCGCACCCGCCCCTCACACCAGAAGACCTTTCCATGCCTGGCTAATCTCCCACCTGTTGTTGAAACTCGCCGTCCTCTCAGATAACAACGCTTCCTTCACCTTTCTCTTATACCAATGCCCCTCACCAGCTAAAATCCGCCCTTCCCGCCACGCCATCCTATGACCTTCCTCCCAACAATGTTTCGCTATCTCAGAGGTAGTAATACTAGCTTTTTCAACATTTTTCTTGTGCTCTTTTGTTCTCACCTCCAGACCTCGTTTTGTCTCTCCGATGTAAACTTTGTCACAATCTGAGCATGGAATACTGTAAATTACCTCTTTCCTTTCCATTGCCTCCCTCTTTCTTATGAGTCCTTTCCCGATAGAACCGGAATTCTTCTCGAAGATAAAAGTGTTCGAGAAGAATTCCGGTGATGTTTGAACAGTGATGTTTGAAAGTTAATTGACGATGTATATATATTATCTCAAATGTGAAGAATAACACAATTGCCTGAAGATGCCTGTAAGACGCAGGTGAAAGGCCTTGCAAAAACTGTTGGTTTTTTATTACGTGGTTTCTGTTCGGAAGCTTAGTGCTATTTTATTGAAAAAGAAATCAAGTTTTTGGAAATTAGCATATAGTGCTTGCTCAGCCGCTGAAATTAAACAACGCACTTACAAAATCAATAAAATTTAGAAAAACAGCAAAATTGTAGTAGCCTTCAATACTTGGAAAAGTCAAAACTTAATCCGCAACAAAGATCTCATTACGTTCGAAGAGTCCTCATCAGTTGTCTACGAATACTTTTATGAAGGAGACACCGATCGTTACATCGGAAAAACTCGACGACAATTTCAAAAAAGAATTCGAGAGCATATTACTGGGAAACTAGCATCAGAAATTTCTATGCATATCCATCCACCCAGTGACAAAAGCTTCAAAATATTAACAAAAACAAAACACACAAGAATAGCAGAATCACTCATCATAAAATCACGCCAAAACCTCATGAACAATCAGACATCATCCGAACTTTTACATTTATTTTAGTTGGTGACCAATTCTATTTCTATGTTTGCTGACAGATATTTCTCTGTCAATGCGTGGCTGATTCTATTTCTATGCCCACTGACAATTTTGATTTGTACTCTTGCCTTGCGACTGTCTGGGTCCCTGTTTTAAATATGTTCATCATCGGTTTCGTGTCCAAAATTGTATATAGCCCTGTCCGTTTGTTGTATTATCGCCCACTGATGATGAATACCACGATATTTGAAACTGGTATGTCAATAAATCGCAATCATGCGAAATCTCTATGGCTTCTAGCTTGTAATAATGTCTACTTGAATTACCGCTATTTAAAATTGGTACATAAGCTATAATGATTGAAATTGAAACGGTGTCAGATAAAATCCCTGTGCGTTCATTTCGAGCCAATATTCTCTCTAAAGTGTATTGAGACTGAGAGAAGCTCATAGGTTTTGTGATGAAAAAGCGTTATTCCCTTAATACTATCATTGAAGAAAAACATGTTTCTGACAGACGAATGATGTTCTCATGAAATATTATCTCTTTAATGGCTAATTTTAGCAAACATGAAAGCATTAATAGTACTTTCTATTTTTCAGGAACATCAAAACCATTCGTTATGGATGTATATTACGAGAATGTGGATCGTGTATTGCTCTACGGCGCAGATATCATCTCCAATTCTCTAAGGGCGCTGGCGGGGGAATCAATTCATTTTTCCACTACTGACTTCGAGATGGATGCTCGTTTTGAAAACAAGGAGAAAGTATTGGCGTACGTTAATTCGCGTGAGGAGACGTCGCATGAATGTTTCCATGTTGAGAGCAAAGAATTTCGAGTTTCTGTCACATCGTTAGATGGGGACGCCATCCCTTGTCAAATAAACCCTCGCATTCCCAGGAAAGGTAACTTCGGACATTATGAAGTCGTCTTCTGTCTCACTATCCCAGGATTGAGGGTGAAGCGCGTGAAAATCAATCACGTGGAACCATTTTGTACATTGGCTGCAGTATGGACGGTCGACAACCAACGACATGCTACGGCTTGGGCTGTTCATGATGTTGCAGACCTGGAGGGACGCCTAACCCTCAGTACGCCCAATTTTGGAGTTACTCTCAGCACGGATGACGGTCTTCCGACCTCATTTAGTCTGCCCAGGTCTGGAACTCTATCATCACCCATCACTGTGACCTCCAGCTTCGCATACTATACAGGATCGAGCAGTGGTGCCTACCTCTTTATGCCCAACAGTCAAAAGGCAGAGCTGTCGCCCATTAACGTGAAGAGGATCTGGTTCTATGATGGCCCTATCGAGGGTGGTGCAATCGCTGAAGCCATGTGGAGGTACAATCTTCGTGTGTTCAAGGTAAGTAGTTACTTGTCGTCTGATGTCTATTATCCATTTTCTATAATGACGTTTGAAATGAATGGGCCCCATTGATCGTATTCTTTCGAAAAGACAACGTTGTGTCACAATGGTGTACATTTTGAATTGATCAATTTTCAGAAAATACCGCTGGAAGTCGACGATAGTATAAAGCATCAACTAGTCAGAAACAACTAACCTTGCGTATAAAAATGTCCTCAGATTTGAAATATGACCTTCGATAGTCGTAGAATCTTCGTTTCGTACATCTGACAGTCTGACGTATAGGGTTGTTTCCCGGGATTTCCCGGGAAATCAGCTAATTTCGAGAAATCGATTTCCAGGGGAAATATTTTGGGATCCCGGGAAAGACATGATATTTGTGATTTAGTTACAGCAAAGATATTAATAGGGTAGATATGTCGCTCTTTTGTATTATGTGTAATTTCGGTTTCAACAATAAACAAACTGTAATTAGAAGACTTCGATTTTCTATTGTCTGAACGACCAATAGAAAACGCATTATAAAATTCTTGTCTAAATTGGCTGGCAAAAAAGAATAAAATTATATTTAATTTTGCCAACCAATTTAGACAAGAAATTATAGTGCGATTTCTATTGGTTGCTAAACAGTAAACTTCGTTCGTTGCTAATAAAATCCAACGACGCATTGCAAATACACTCTCCAATTGTTAGTAACAATAAAGCGTCAAACTCACATCTACTCTTTTGATATCTCGGTAACATCAGGTTCGAATATCTTATCAAGTAATCTTATCAAGTTACTTCTGCTAAAAGAAGAGGGGTCAAACTAGAGTGCTGTTCAAAAAATGGGACACCTAAATTTTTTAATAATTTATTACGTCTTGTCGGGAGCTCTGTCCAGAGCATGTTTTTATGAATGCCCACGTTTCATAGCTCATTAGAATCTTTGGAAAGTTAGCTTTTAAATGATGTATGCCTTCTTGCTGTACAATAAATATAAAAGGCAGGAGAAGCGATTGAAATTGATGAAAATGTAGCTGTCCCATTTTTTTATCACCACTGTATGTATTTACATGCTATATTACCCTCGAGTTATTCTTAAATATTGTTGATAATCTATCATCAATGTATTCGGCTTATAAACCTTTCTAATTTATTTCCCGGGGATGATTGAATGATTTCCCGATTTTTCGGGATATACAACAACCCTAGTGACGTATTGAAATAGGAACACTCTTTTCGATTATATGTCATATGCTAAATGTACACGCACCTATAGCAATAGTTGAATTGCTTGCCAAATATCGGTGCCGCATTTCCTCTATCAACCAGAACTGAATTTGCAGATGGACGAGCTCGACAGAAGTAATCGTTTTGTTATCTCGAATTGGCTCGCGGGGGGTTGCGACCGAGTGCCTGTCCATCGGGGGATACGACCCTCAAGTGTCAGCGCCTCATCCGTTTCACCGATCGAGAGTTCCAACGCATGTCTTTATGCCATCATCGTCCCTCACTACGAGCGAATTGTCGAGCAAATCCTTCATTTCATCCTATTCAGTCATACCCCTCATCGCCTCCGTCAATCAACCATTTCGCTTATGCCCGAACGGAAGATCGTGCATCTATCTCCCGCTTTCGCACCGGTACCCACAGCACGCAGCGCAACTCTAGAATCGTCTTCAATCATTCGGCATCGAGAGAAGAAATCTCTACGAGGTCGACAAAATCCGCTATCATGTTTTTCGGAAAGATGAGGCACCTTTGGGTGAATGAGTGAATTCCCACGTTCCAATCTAAAAGAAGGTCTTTAAGATCCGCCGAATAAATCCTTTCCCCCCTTCTCTCTACTAGTCAAATGGTCTCTCAAACGAGAATTCCAATCTATGTCTCATCATCTTACCCTATGGAATGTACTACCCGTTATCTCTCCAACTCCCCTGCTTAGTCCCGCAGGCCGAAAACGGATCGCTGAGTGAGTGAAACGCCTCACCCCTGATATCATGGAAATTAGTGAAGAATGACAAAGTCCAGTATATATATCGTCCATTTAACTTAAGAACAAAGATATAGTTATCAAACGTCACTGGAATGCTTAGTGATCTTGCACTGACATTATGAGAAAATAAGTCGCATAATAAAAGCGTCTCACTCAACCTTACATTGTAATTATTGATGAATTATTTTCTGTATGTATGATTTTATTTCGCCATTGACATCAGATTCTGAATTAGAATCATTTTTGATAACTTATAGTGCTCGTCGAGCAGGGAGTCATGTCAAAACCCATCACGCTCAAGTTTTGTGTGATCCCTGCCGTTAAGTGACCATGGAAAAGAAACGGCGAATACAAATGCAATTGCTATACCGGATATTCCAAGAAATTAATCCCACACTGTTCAGTCAACAGCGAGGAACCACGATTATCGATCCATCTATAATATGTATAGGAAGCAAAAATCAGAATAATATGCTTTGTATAGAAATCGGAATTCTTGAAATAGATCTGACTATGACGCAAACATGAAGGATAATTGAATTACCGATGAATAAATCGGTAATGTAGCAAGAAAAATTCTTGATGAGTTGTCAGTTGTATTGATCCTTTTCCGAAAAGGTCACATGCATGATAATTCTAGTTGTTAATCAATTTGGAAAATCGCTCGTTAAAATGAAATTTTCCATATTTTCGCTTATCAACTGAAAAGTCTAGAGTCATAATTTTTGACATGGAATGTCTTCAGGACATTTCCTGTGATGTGCATGTGCTATTATCATGCTTCTGATCGACAATGTATTTGAGAATGTGGTTGAATGTGGATAAAGTTGCTCAAAATGTTTGTGTTCGCTGACATCAAGAGGCTCGCCAAGCTTTATAAACAGGGGTGCATGAACATGAAAGGAAATAACCGTGAGATATTCCATTTCAAAAATTATGTCTCTGAGCTTGCTACTTTTCAGTTGATAAGAGAAAACATAGAGAATTTCATTTTAGCCAAATGCTGCAATCTGCGTCCTATTGGATATGCATGTGTTTTTGTTTGATCTTGTCTGACAAGGTGAGGAACTCACTAGAACTCGACAGACGTGCAGATTCGTAGTAGGCATAGGGTGTACATCATTCTGTGAAAGTCTCATTTTAGGCCTCGTTCCCTGCAGAAACTCATTCTGACTGCCGGACTATCTTGGAGGGTAGGATACTCATTATTGGTGGGTCTGTGTCAACTCCATAGATCTTCGCAATTCCTTTGCACTGCTCTTCAGTCAGACGTATGTTGTCTTGTCTGCATATTTCTTGACATGTGCATGTTGATCAAAGATCATAAAGTCAATATATTCCTAAATAGTTTTTGCATATCACCGTCATGAAGATGTTCAATGCATGAATACTTCAAAGGTGTGCAAAGTTATTACCGCATCATTGAAAGTAAACTAATAATGTGTACTTTTATCGAGGGATGACAAAAAACTCAACGCCATTGTGTTATGTAAGTAAATATATAGTCATTAGTGCAGAAAGAGGTTATGCATCATTTACCATTGCCAAATGTTCATTCTTTTACTCTTTGCATTAGTGAATGGAATCTATTTCAAAGATTTCGGTTGTTTTGCGGATTTGCATTGACTTATACATTTACATACCCCCTGCTTCTTGCGTCATTGAACGTATGCTTCCATGCGTATCTACGATTTAGCAGAAGGTGATGGAGTCTGTACGTCTTTCATAATGTCGGACATTACCGTCATTGATAGCGAAGCACGGCGTTGAAAATTATAATTCCTGTCATCACTATTTAAGACACTTAATTTCATAGCCATCTTATTAGAGGATTACTTTCATAATTATTTTGTTTTGTTGCACTACAGGGGATCGTAGTGTGCTTTTGTTCTATTGCCTATCATCCTCCGTCCCTTTTTTCCGTTTTATCAATGATTAAGGCGCAGATTATCAAGCAGAATAGCTTTTTGATCTTTACATAATTCATAATTTCATCTTTCCTTGTTTAATTTCTTATATTTCTTCGATTATGCAATTTGTCTGATAACAAAGATTGACATTTATTTCATGTTGCAATTATCCTCCATGTTCTTGCGTCACAGTCACATCAATTTCAAGAACTCCGATTTCCATACAAAGTAATATTTTCTGATTTTTGCTTCCTATACATATTATAGGTGGGTAGATTAAGCCCGGTAATTCAATTATGGATGAAAATATCACATCATGCATGATGGGAATGGATAGTACACTTCTAGTGGAGCCAGCACGAATTTGTGCAAGGAGCGAGGTCGCACCTGAAGCCTTCACCTAGCATTGCATACCTCAGCACGTCTGCCGGATTGGTATTTCATACGTAGCCTTGGTTCCTTGTGTATTTTCAATGCAAAATTGTGTCATATTGGATATACTTATATACTATTTCATTGAGTTAGAATCTGTAGATTAAAGTCAGAATATATACCAAATACAGTCAGTAAAAACAAAATAAGAGCACGTTCCAGACAATTTAGCTTTATTCCATAGAATTCTTAGAAATATGGTGGTGGTCACACAGCAGCGTTCTAGTAACAAAAGAGTGCGCTGAACTGCAGCCGACATCGGCTGAGCTGTCTCATGACAATGATAAACAGTGATCTCAAACTTCAATTATCACTACGATATCTGTGTTCTTTGATAGAGATGTGATCGCAATCATGGACATCTAGATCTAGATATCCATGTATCAATCCACAGGGATCGACGTCAAAGTGTAGACTTGTTGAGTAAGTGCTGCTCTCAACGCGCATTAATGGCGTGACTGGAAGTCTATGATACACTCTCAGAGTCTATGGCCAAACGATCGCAGTCGTAGAAATTGACAACAATATAGCCTCTAGAATGGAAGTAAAGCTTCATGCAATACACAATAGTGGCACTAAAATCGCACGCATTTTCACTTAGATACGCTTGTCAACGGCTGAATCATTGGGTTAGAATAAGTCACATATGCAATTCTAAGCTTTTCATTGATGGTTCAAGCCCCAACTTAGCTCCCCTGGCTGTGCCGCGACCTTGAGTCAATTTCCATTCTAATCAACTTCAGATAAACAATCTGTTTCTATGACCGCAGTAGATATAGGTCATGTTACCAATATGGGCAACTGTGAATTAGCTTCAATCATTCATCGGGCATCTGTCCTGGTAAATGAAGGTGTGAAAGCATTGAAATACGAAGGCAACATGCATGAACTGACTACACCCTAAGATTGATTACATAGATACACAAAAATTGACTTATCAGAACTAACCTATTATTTCTAGACGTTATTGTTTTTTAACCCCCCCCCCCCATTGTCATCATGTTTATCAAGGACAGACACTGCAATAGTCAAGAGGTGTACAATGCTTTGCGGGTTTCAGATACGATCTCATTCCCTGCACAACTCCGTTAAACAAATACATTTCAGAAAATTGAAAGACAAGCTTGTTTTTCAATCCAGTTTCTGAAGAGCTTTTCCAAGTATCAGATATTTACATGCACATACCTAACTATGTACGCGTCCGTGTATAAGCGTAGTGTCTGAATTGCGCATATTGAAAGTGATGTTTTTCAATGAAATGAATGATAATTTGAAAATCAATATTGAAATGAAATCACTATCAAAATCAAACGTGGTCTACAAAATTCAGTTTCAAAGTGAAAATCATCAACAAAGACATCGTGAAGTAGAGCACCAGTTTCAATGTGAAGCATGTGAACCATTCAAGTGTCCTCTAGTTTGAGACATTCTATGGTAATATACTCTTGCGATTAATCCTGCCATCAATAATTATATGAATCCTACTTCTAATATAATTTTCGTTTAATCGTATTTCTTTTAATATAATTTTATTTTATGGAATCCTACTTCATTTCAACCACCTAGTAGTTCTTCTTTATTTGTGAAGTGCCTACCGTTTGGCGATGTAATGCATTCTGCTGTGAGAATACCTAACTTCAACAAGACCTCAATTCGAGAATATTGAATAGATATTGAGCCATTGAACGAAATGTTGACCTTTCATACTTCCCTGTTGTATCAATCTTCGATATTGATTTCGCTCACAAGGTTATTGACTCAAAAATTTCGTCATTGAATAAATCGCATTTCCGTTATTGTCTATTTGTTTATTCTTAAAAAGCTTTAAGTTGTTTATTCAATAGGCACATGCCGGATGTTTCTAGTCATATTGCTTCTATTGTTTTTAGTATTAGCATTTCGGGACAAAAGGAAATCATTTCTTCGCAAGCTTCCACTTCAGAGGTTTTGTAGATCTCTTTCGTGTGTTTCTTATTCCATTATTGCTTTTGCGTACTTTTGTTAATCATATAAGCAAAAACATTTTATTTTTAGCACGCGTTGTAAGCAACTTTTACCAATTTGTCAGCACTTGGCAGGAATGTCGTAGGAACTTTCATGGACATCTAAATGGCTTAAAGATTATTGAAATTTACACCACAATTAGCCATGTGTGAAGATATAGGCAAACTTCTCAGGGATCGCTTCATAATAGCTATGCAACCACAGAATTAGATTCATCTGCGCGCTCGGTTTGGTTTTCTAGAATGGAAGGATTGCATCTACCCTTAAAATCAAAATGGCACATAACAGAGCTAGACAACTTGCTCCTTCTCGAATGAATAATTCGTGTATCGCTTGCTATTAGAAATGGCAAACAAAGCTGTCAGCAGAGGACACCAGAGCCAGTGAGAGATGCGTGCGTGCTGTGATATCACTTCGCACACACCAAAACACACATTGATGCGTGGCTAATATTCAATTCAGTATATGCACTATACAGTGAGGAATGCTGAAAAGAGGATGTGAAATCATCAAGTGAACTAATTCTCGTGCGCCTGCTACTTTCTTTAATAATGATCGGAAGGGTCAAAACATTATGGAGAAAACTTGTGCGTAATGATCTGAATTCTTCGAATCTGAAGGAATCGTGGCAATCGAAGCACTTTGATAGAATTCAGAACAATCCGCAAGCGACGCACGACTTTTTTTCCTATCTCGGTAAGGTATTAGGAATTCCTTTTTGTCCACTTAATAGGTTCCTCTATGTTACCGTCAATTTCGTATTAATCACACTTCTAGCAAACCGAAGCAGATAAACAAAATATTCAATTCTGTGTACGCAACAATTGCTAATTTAGTTAAGTTAGATTTGGTCAACTATTTCCCATGCACGGATGCCGATGAGTTTGACTACAAGAATGCATGAATCTGATTTCATAATATACGCAAGACCAAAAGGCGGACACCTAGGGCTTAATTGTTGTGTTATTATCTTCCTATCGTCATATACAAGTACACCACGCAGAACTGTAGATTCATGCCACTCATGTTGTGAGACTCCTACTAGAAAAAAACAGGATTTAGTTACTGCTTGATATCAGGTAGAAATGCTATTGAAAGAATATTTATCATTAAGATTGCAGTGTCAGTTCGCCTGGGCATAGAATAGGAAAATGTCCTCAGACTTGAACAAATCAAGCACAAAAGTTCTTTGGCAGCCGTAGACGCTGTGTTTACCATACAAGGGCTCATCAATACAGCTCGGAATGGCCCAAACTGGCTTAAAATATCAGCCGCACGGCTAAGCTAGGATAAATAAGCGCAGAGTACCCTGCTGTGCAGTCCTTCAGCTTGTTCATCTACTCTAGATATCTTAAGCTAGTTCTGGCCGTACTGACGAGGCCTTGTAGGGCGAAACACAGCGCCTACGGCCGCCAAGGAATTTTCGTGCTTACTTTGTTCAAGCCTGAGGACATCTTTCTTTTCTTTTTCCGGTCTAAAGAATGTTTGTATTGTGACACGCTGATTGAATTAACAAGCCATTCGCCATGAGAAAGTTTGAACTCTTCAGGTGACACTGTCCAATCTGAAAGCAAAATCACACGCATCCAGGACCAGTTTTCAATAAGAAGCAGACATCGCTCCGCCAAAGTGCTCGTTCTCCTGTGGATCACTCTTATCTTAAGGTTATCCCACAGGTTTTCAGGTGTATTCATATCAATGGCCAACTGAGCCATGTACTGGGCCAACCTATCTTGATTTTAGTCGATGAGAGTCGGCTGCGATGCGGTGTTGCAGAGACATCCATCAAAGCCACCTGCTGGTGCTTTAAAGTTTGAAGGGTAGGAAATATCTTCAGTAAGGTTTTTGAATAACGCAATATTGATGACTAGACTCCTGTTACCACCGTAATAAAAGTATTTAAAATTTCAATTTTTGCGCAAAGAATTTTTGCTTCAGTTAAGATCATTCATTTTTTAGTCGAATCTTCAGTCCTTCCGGCAATCACATCATTAATAAGTTCATTTGGAGAGCCGGTCATCGTTAAAAGTCAAAAGCGCAAACCTTCTGACACAGAAAACACGTCGATAACATTCGTTAAAACAACCATTCAAAGCATTCAAGGTTCAATTTTCACAATAATTAGATGAAGAAAAAATGTATCCGGGGAAAAGTAGTCTGACGCTGGAATGAGAGGCCCTGCAAATGCGCTTTATCATTCTTCATCACATGTGTAAATGACATGTAAATTGGAAAGCAGAAACGAAAAGTAGGAATCATCTATATAATGCCAGGGGCAATCTATATTTTGATTCGGATATTTTCTCTAACAACTATGCATTTTTTACATTATCATTATTATTCACCAAACGAGAGGTCTGAAAGCAATATCATATTGGAAAACATGCATTTGTATATGTACTGTGAATACGGATATATGCGACCCGCACGAGTATCTCCGCATGTTAGGTAATTAAGTCTGACTATAGGCACTTAAACTTTTCTTTGCAAGTTAATGCAAATTGCCTCAAATGCACATAGAGACTAACAGATCGTTGCGTCGCCCCTATCCGCGGGACGGGGTCGGGTAATCCAGCCAGATCGTTGCGGCTCCTTCTGTTGTAGGGACACGATCCGGAGAAAACAGCTATCGAGCACTACCGACTTTTTCTTATTGGTGAAACAAGCGCTTCGATGGCGCACAACGCCTCATCCTCAGGCTGGACGACGATGATTTGCTAAGAAAATTCGCTTACATCAGAAATAATTGAAAAGTAATCACCGGTGCACATCACATGAATGGCAGAAAGAGAAAGGTCATAGGCAAAATATCAGGGACTCATTTGCAAGACAGATGTGATAAATTGCCACTTGCAAGAAAACCACAGGCTTGCTCTCTTAGTTCCATCTCGGTGAACAAAAGACCTTAGGTGCAATGTACAATGGCAGGTGTTCTGACTGCTCCTGGAACTATGTTGGTGAATTAGAGATGCACATTCGTGATCACCAGAATGAGCACACGCGATGAGCGCTTAATATGGACGTGGACTGATCATAGATTGACAAACATGTCATGGAAAGGTGCCACGAAGTGGATTGGGTGACATGTCTTCCTGGAGAGTCTAACTGGAGATGCAAGATCATTAAGGAAGGTCTGGTCCAAGAGGCTGGATTGCGGAAATCGTGTGAAGCATGACATCGGTAATGCTGGGTGATGATAGCATTTTGACTTTCATTACCTGTTTGCTGTCTCTCTCCAGAAGAACAGTTGACATTGCACACTGCGCGTAAGGTCATTTATTCACCGAGAGGGATCTAAGAGAGCACTTTATCACATCTGTCTTGCTAACGAGTCCCTTGTCATTTGCCTTTAACCTTTGTCTTTCTGCCATTCATGTGATATGCAGCGGTGATTACTTTCCAATTATTTCTGATGCATGCGAATTGTCTTACCATATCATTGTCACTTAACCTTAGCTGTGCACACTCGACAGCGCTTGTTTGACCAATAAGAAAAAATCACTAGTCAGTAGTATTCAATAGCTGTTTTTTCCGGATTGCCGTCCTACAGCAGAGTTTACACATACGTGTATATACTTGGAATGGTCAGAGGATTCAACCTGTAACTCTGATGTTCAATCAGATCAACACCCAATTAAAACTTGACTCATCGCGAGTGTGTGCAATCTTAGTTCACTTTCCTTGATTAATAATTTGCATCAAAACGTCGAAGAAGTTATGCCGACATGCGGTTAATTATTTGGATGATCGTTTTCGGATTGGATTGCTTTAAATTTTAGCAGGGAAGAGTTTTGATCGGTTCAGTTTTCCCAGAACTTTGAAATCTAGGTAAACGGAAACCGAGCATTCCCCTGGTCTCTTATGAACATGCTTTCCATCTTATTCAAAGATATGTTATATTGGCCATTTTTTAATCTTTTTTGATTCACATTGAAACTTATCAATTTGTAATATCTGGAGCCTGGAGATAAGGCAAACTTTATGATTTATGATTCCCAAATACGGCGAAGCTTTTGCTTATCAAATCTAATCTGACAGATTTCCATGCCGCCTTTACCCAGTTAACAAAAAGTAAACGAGGACTGTTTACATTTCCAGCGGTGAAATCTCAAAACTTCTTTAACGTATTCATTTTTCATATCAAGTTTGAAAAGTGTCATTGAATGGCCTATTCAAACTCACGTTGGTCGGTTGAAGTTTTATTAATCTAATCGTCTCCATCATCCAATAATAACAGCATTGTGAAGGCTAAGAATTTGAATAAATCCCACAATGTTTATTAGAGAAATGCAGCCGTTTTCCTCGAAAACTTCAAATCCATAGAAGACATTCATTCTTCAAACCGAACATGATTAACGACACGAAACTATTATGAGTGGAATCAGCCTCTTTTGGTGCACGTCAGCGAATCGTCCTAATTGATGGACAGAAAGTTCACAATTTTCCCTTCTGCAAATAGTTTCCTAGTTTGTAGCGCTAAGTCTAAGGTCACCTGCTGTTCGAGTTTTGGATATTCAATGATTTGATGAATGGATTGATGTTAAATATCGGCGTGACTTTCAAACGTTCCCAAATATCGAGTTTCTAATGCTATCTGAAGAGTGTGTAAGCATCATATTCATCGCAAATGAAAACATTCGCGTCGTATTACAAATCAGTTTCTAATCTTTAGAAATATTTCATCTTTTTTCACGTTTCTAATTTCCGTCTCCAAGGATAATATTCTCCAATCAATAATATTCTTACAAGATGACAGTAAGCTCGTTTAACAAGGCATCGGCATGGTGTAGCCGATCACAGGCAGTATGAACTACATCCTCAACTCAATGCGCCCCCTCCGCAAGCCACCCGTTTTGGCACCTCTTCAGTCGGCGCTAGGATTTGTCTAGTGCAGCAGCGTTGCCAGAAAGAATCACTTAAGGTGGAATCTTAAGTAAGTGCATCTTTCTGTGAATCGACAGTATATAAAATATTGTTATGAACATTGATGGATGCCTAATTGCCTAATCTTTAAGTCCGAGCGAATTTGTACACTGCAGTACTTTCAAAGGTGGCAGAAAATGCAATGAAAGATATAAGTGAGGTCGGGCATAATGCCTGCAGGATACAGGAGTTCGTATATCTCATTGTAAATCATACAGAAATGTGAGCTCCAGCCGCTAGTGAGTCAAAACAAAGGAAAATTATATTATATTGTTGCATGAATGATGCGCATCAAGCTAAAAACCATTGTGAGTAAACATAGCACTCTGCAATCGGGATAACTTTAAGTGAATACTGATGGAAAAGAGGAAGTGATTCCAAGTCTGAAGAAGATCTTTCATGAAATTGAATATTTTCGAAGAACGATTGGATTGATCAAATATATTCGTGACCAGCATTGGCACATCATCGCCCCAATTGAAGTGATCAACAAATTTGTTGTTCTGAAACTTAAACTAATAGTATTATATTATTATTAATAACATGCAACATACTCAGCGACATGCTCACGAACAGCAAAGTCTCCTCAGAGGTGAAAGCGCATGTCTTCAACACTCATGTAATACCATCGCTGACGAATGCTTGTGAAACATGGAAACAAATGCAACACATACGAATGAAATGACCGATTTCATTCGAAAATTTCCCTATATGTTTCTCGGCGGTTTCTGATGTATTTTTGCATGAAAATTTGGAAAATCATGGTCTACAAATAACACGAGTAGCCATTGTCGAGATAATTACGAAAATTCAAAATGGCGGACAGAAAAGTCAAAACTGAATTTTGGTGCTGGACAAATAAAGATTCCCAAGCATTTTGCCAGCAGCCTCTTATGTAATTTGACCCGCTCTCTTCAAATATAATTGTCAGAAAATCATGCGATTTGCTCTTTTTGAGAAAATGACGAAAATTCAAAATGGTGGACATGAAACCGAAACTGCATTCTGTGAGTGGATCAAAAATAGTCTTAATTATTTCGTCAGCAACTTTCTATGTAATATGACACGCTCTTTTCAGTAATTACTGTTGGAATATCATGCGGCTTTCCGCTTTTCGAGAAATAAGAAAAATTCAAAATGGCGGATATAAAACCGAAACATCAGTCTTGGGGCTCAGCTAATATGTATTATGCATCAACAACAAGCCTTGGAGGTCAGATCGATCTGAAGCAGACACGCTGATTCATTTTGGTTTCTACACAGGCGGACATGACACTTTCAAGAAAGTTTAAGAGCCTATTAGTGCCTCCAAGGCTTGTTGTTGATGCATAATACATATTAGCTGAGCCCAAGACTGATGTTTCGGTTTCATGTCCTCCATTTTGAATTTCCGTCATTTTCTTGAATAGGGCTAGTTGTATGATTTTCTAGCAAATATATTTGAAGAGAGCGGGTCAGATTACATAGGAAACTACTTACAAAATGCTTGGGAATCTTTTTAATCCAGCACCAGAATTCAGTTTTGGTTTTCCGTCCTCATTTTGAATTTTCCTAATTTTCTCGAAAAGGGCTAATCGTGTCAGTTTTAGGCCATAATTTTCTAAATTTTCATGCAAAAATGCATCAGAAACCGTCGAGAAATATAATGGGAGATTTTTGAAATGAACCCCTCTCTCTTGGTACACCGGGCGGAGAACCTGGACAAGAATCGCGAAATGCAGAAATGAATGGAGAAGATGCGAGCTGCGCTGAGATTCGGTCATCAAGTAAGTAAGTAATATTAGTTTATGTCCGTCCTTCGGATTCCTGTCTTAAGGGAAATGCATAGTCTCTCTCTGGACTGTCAAAACAACACCTAGGAGTGAGAATCATCTTCTATAATGGTTGCGCAAGTCTCTCCGATGAAGCACTGTCTTGAGATGACGATAATCAGATCTGTTATGGTAGGTTATACACCGTAAGATTGCACAATATTTGAATTTCCTGGTAATTTCAGGTTTCCTGCCAATGCGACATCTTAAATATACAATTTGTGAACAGCGACTTGCGCTATTCTTGGTTGCACTCTTCTTCTATTGCACTGTGTGGGGGAAGTCAAGAAATTTGTAATGTAAAAATCCTAAAAACAAATTATGAGAATTCTAAACAAACTTCAAGCGCATGACCATTGATGTCGTTACCGAATATTAATATCTTATTCCAAATTGCCATCATGTTGAACTATAGATGAGAGATCGCCATCATCTATATATCTCAGTATTGAGGTATTGATGCTTTCGGATGTTAATTACAGGACAAATTTATTTCTGTCATTTATCTCAGGGGTCTCAGTCGGCAAAAAATCAAAAAATAGCAAAAAATTTAAGAATGTGGCAAAAAATAGCAAAAAAAGGTAAAGAGTGGTAAAAAATGGCAAAAAATCTGGGATTTTTACTAGTATCAGCAGTAATTATTTTCTTATTGATATCTCTGTGGTCTAATTCTTAAATCGTGTAGTGGAAATTTCTAGCAATCCAAAATTCAGCACGCAATTTTGCTGCATGCTTTCATTTCAGTCACTAATTAGTACGATATTTTCGGATTCTGTCGTCATCAAATCTCGAATGACTTAAATCTCGAATGACTTAAATAGCATTTATACGAGTACTTAGGTTGAACAATTTAACTCGTCTTGCATTTGACTTCCGTAGCTAGGTCAATGCTAAAACGTTACTGGGAAAATAACTTGCAATTAAGGACTACTTAACCCAGGACGAATGTTTTCAGTGGACGATAGGTATTCGAAAAAATCGTATAAGTATCATATAAGGACTGCATCCTGAAAAGAAAAGGGTCGAATACTTCGTGGTGCACTATTCACTCAAGTCATTTAGTTTTCTCCATTTTAGCAGAAAAATAAGGGGCAAAAAATCCAAAATTTTGGAGTGAAACCCTTGTTATCTTCTAGAGAAAGCATGCAATTAAAGGTTGCATCACGAGCGACGACGGAACAACACCGAAACCGACTGAATATTCTTCCTGCTGAATATTGAATCGGTTAATTTTATCGGCAGAATTTTAAGTTAATGAACAATCCCATGGACTCAGACGCTCAATATCTACCGAAGATTGCTGTATTTAGACAAACTTACCCGAATGTTCTTTGTCTATTGTTGTGTTTTCAATTTTGTTGTAGCCTACATGCTTCATAACTTCATAACTTTCAATCGCAATTGCTATGATGGAGAGAATGGACGTCTATGACATAAAATGATCAACTAGAGCACGCCTTTAAAATGCTTTATCTTAGATATCGCGACAATTTTAGAGTCAGTCTGTTTCAAAGAGACGTCATACATTCTAATGTTAGATCTCACGTGTTCGTGATGTGCTGCGCAAGTTCGTGATGAAGCTTGCAAATTAGTGAATCGGAAGGCCAGTTCAATAATCAATGCTTCCAAAGAAACTTTGATGTTATTGAAATTGGTTGCTTTATCTTGAGCACCTTAACACGAACTACTGTATCTTTGCATTGAAGCTCAGATGACGTTCGCTTGGTTCCGCTATCCATGGTCTTTGAACTTGCTTGTGTTAGAATTGAACTAGCTCTGGAAAACGTGTACTGTACGCTTGCCGTGATTACTTTTGTACCATTATCTGCATGGTTTTCATCATAAATCGAATCAACGCTTACATGATTATTGTGTAAAATGATGCTCAGTTCCTGGGTATGTTCCGTGTTGTTATATTATAAGCTACTGCATCCTCTAGTAAAACTGCCCTATCCCGAAAATGCGCGATACATTTTGTGAAAAACACGACCCCAGGCTCGATGGAAATTTGATCGGTGTGGAGACAAGCACTAATATCCATTGCGAGCAAGAAACATCCGAATTGATCCATCGTGCTGATCCATGCTATGACCACGTAGAATTCGATCGGGACCTTGTGCCACGTGATCGACCTTTGACCATGATGGAATGCTTTTAGCTATGTCAGCTCCCAGCTGGATTGCGCATTATTTGGATAGCTTGTCACCGATTATTGCAAGTGATTTGTCTTTTTTTCGGACTATGGAGTTCAAAGGTCTGATAAGCCCTGCACCGCTCTTTCGTGTCTCTCTTTGTCTATAATTTGGTCTTCCACCCTCCACTCAACATTCGATCTCACTGTTTGTTCCGGTTACATTAAAAAATAGCAATGATCTCTGTTATCACATATTCCTCATGATCCTAGCCACTTAATCAACTTCGAATATTCTTACTTAATGATCTTACCCATTTTATTAACTTCGATCATCATGATTTACTGAATCAGTTTTCACAGCATGCGAAGTTCAGCACGCTCTTATCTGAAGAGTCTTCTTACCCTTGTACAAGATTGTTGTCCTTATTATTGACGCCATTCTTCTCAGGTCATTTCATTTTTTTAATTTGAGTTGAATTGTCTCAAATGAACAGCTGATCTCTTGGTGGACTGTTGCAAACCATTCTTATCGTGAGAACGTTGACTCTGCACAGCTGCGTACCAAGGTGGGCGTTGGGTTTTGTGTGCACTATCAAGTTAATTGAACTTCCAATGAATGCGATTATGCAGACGATATCTGAAAGCTATGTCTTATTTACAAGTCGTAGCAAACAGACTCCGTACCAATATTCTTCATGATCTTAACCACTTTAATTAACTTCGAATATTCTAAGAATTTGTGGTTTTCGTGGCACAGTGGTTATGTTTGAATAGACCCTGTACCATGAATATGATTTAAGTTGGGGAGCTAGGGTAAACCAGATGTTCCGTTGGGAAAAGCGCAAGTTATGCCAAATTACGATGCATTTCGCTTAACACCGGTAAGCATGGTCACGTTCTGAAATCACAAAATCATCTCAAAATCTAAACAAATGAACGAAATCTATGTTCAGACATGATCAATAAATTAACAATAGGCAATAAGTGTTCGAAATCTCTATGAAAATGACAGAAAATGGATTTACTACTATCTAAAAGTCGAAAGTAAAATGAAGAAATGTTAAAGCGAAAACGAGAGACAAGAAAAAAGAGGCACACCTTAAAGGACTTCAGTCCAAGCAGCTTGCCGGTGACCATGCTTAAC
>CAJQUW010010822.1:0-28965 GCA_907163375.1 Prostheceraeus crozeri
TCATTCGTCATTCTCTGTTCAATTCCTGGAGGACTTCAGTTCGTTCGTCTTTGATTTCTTCGCAAGTCCCAAACGTAGCAGCTGAGGAGCTGTCCCTCCCTCGCGCTGTCCGTTGTGAGCTCTCCACAACGGCCACAGCCTCCTTCTCAATTCCTGTCTTCACAGAATCGGCAGGTCCACTTCTCCTGACTGCCCTGTTTGTGGTGTAAACCACGATGTACCCCACTTACTGTACTCCTGTTCCTCCATTTCCTCTACCCGAGCGACTATCTTTGGGTCCTCGGTTACTTGTTTTGATTTTTGGTATCGCCCGTGGGGGTTGCCCTCCATCTCGGCATCCGTGGCGTCCCGCCACGCCCCTATCCGCGAAACGGGGTCGGGTAATCCTGCCTGTCTGCCTGCCCACAAAATCAAGTAACAACAGACACATGAGCTGAGACCAGTAACACAATGAAGAAGAGGGTCATTTCTCAACGACCAACGGAGATAAAGCTAGACGAAAACCCGAAGGGGGGAAGCAACGCATCAACAGACGGCCACTCGGGAAGGAGTACCCAATTTCGACCCGATCCGAGAAAAGGGGCGGGTGCCACCACGAGGCGGCACCGTTCCACCTACATGTACAATCAACAAACACACATTTCACACTATTAGGACTACTATAGGTTGCTCCCATCAGGTGTGCGAAGATCGCCGACCCCTGGGTCGGCGGAACCCTGTACATCCCCTCCATCACATTTGCATTGCAGGTTGGGTCTACACCATTTTTCTCAACAGGGTGTCAGCGCCAAATAGACAAGTTCAAGGTTTTTCAGTGTTAATGTTCTTCCTAATTCATGGTTTCAAGGTTAAATTTCTTCAAAATCTTCAATGTTTTTCTAGCTTTTTCAGCTTAAACTTAACGATCAAAGTTAGATTTTCCTTGGACTCTAAATTTCAGGTTAACGCCAATCTACAATGATATTCCCGCTTCCAATTTTTTTTAATCTCTCTGAAAAAACAAACGAAAGCTGCCTCAACTTGCGGTAGATTACCTCGTACAGGCCTGGGACAGACAGTCTGTCTTCCGCTCCTCTCTCTCATTTCCTGAATAGGTGAGATGGGATAAGATACACGCCTGGCCTACTAAAACTTTTCAAGTTTTCGAGTTATAACTGAAATTAACTGAAGGTCGCTGCACTGATATGCCACATCAGACGAAGTTCTAATGATTCCCAGAATCCACAACAAGATCAACATAGCAGCCAATCAGGTTTGAATCATCGTTGACTTCTCAAAAGTGTCTACTCTAGATAACCATTATAATCGTGTATTGCCACAAACGCGTTTCGTCCGCTCTCAGTCGGTGTGACACGCAGAATGAACCATAACTGATGGAGACATGAATACTGTTAATATCGATCAAGCAATGGACAGTCACAGGTCAAGCAAGAGCGAAGTGAATAATTGAATAAGTAGTAGGTGAAGTACATGTATAGAAAAATCACTAATAAGAAAAGAAAAATCGTTTACGAGATAAATGAAGAGAAAGTAAAAATTACCAAGGTAAAAGTAACGTTAACAAGTGCTCCTTCTGAGCACACAAGTTTGGTGTAAGCCGCTTTATTGCTAGGGCCTCGAGTAAGCGCAAGTGCCAGGGGCTGTGATGACGGTAGAGTACCTTGAAGAACGACCTCGCCTGTTGAGCAGTAGCACAACACGTTTGCAGATGCTTCGTGATGGAGCTTTGAGGACTCTTCTTTGATCTTGGGGCTTTTTCTCAGCCGTGTTGAGCCACTGTGGGATGTGTTCATTTAGTCGTGTCACACCGACTGAGAGCAGACGAAACGCGTTTGTGGCAATGCACGATTATAATGAGACTTCTGGCGTTATTTTTCATTTATAAAATCACACCGTGGCACAATTGCTTTAACTCTAGAGAACATTAAAGAAATGTTGAAGGGTATGAAAAAAGCTATTGAAATAATTATATCAATAAAACTGGTCAATTTCAGCTCATTACATCAGGACTAAGGATTCTGAATTGACCAGTTATCAATACAGGGTGACCGCGCCAATCTAACTGTCAAATTCCCCGTTTTCCCGGTCAAAATGGCGCAAATTTCCTGGGTTTTCCAGGTCGAAGCTCTCAGTTATATTCATGAAATTCCTTATTTAAACATAAATTTTCTTCAAACAAGCTTAAGAGATACAAGTAGAATCTATTAATGAGGTCACACTTCTTCCATGTATCCTTTAAAAGATCATCTATATGGACGAATTCATTCATTTTAATATAATGCAAACCCTTCACTGAAGTAGCAATAACATTTTAAAAAAACAGAAGTAAAAACAACAAACTGTTGAAATAATGATGAAACCTCTCAAAATGCAATAAACCGCCATTTAACACTTTCGCGACCAATGCGTGCAGAGCACGTCATACATGAATTGTTTAAAGTCACCACGATTGGGAAGCCATCAATAGAACATGTGCATATTGTGCGTGCAGAGCACGTCATGGTGACTTCGAACAATGCAATGAACTTCACGATGGTCGCGAAAGGGTCAATTAATCAAAAATTCAATCAATCCTACGCATCTCATAAAAACAAACAATGGAAAAACGAATGAACCATCTGAGTCATGATAACTTGAATTCATAATGCTGCTTGTTGTCCTTCTAGTTTATTTGAAATTCTGATAAAGTTTTCGATGAAATCATGAAAGCGATATCAAATAGCGCAAAATGGTGCAAACAACAATCCATAGTATATGACTGGGCTTTATACTAATCGATGGTGCCAATTTACGACAAAAGCATAGCTCATATTGTTGTGGCATGGTTATGGCTTGATGTTGCTAGTCAATGGTCTTTCGAAGGTCCTTCATCAGGTCCTTCTTGTCTTCTGCCTCCATTTGCATGCGGAGCGCAACATGTCTAGCCTACATTTCCTAAAACTCACTCTTCGCTCTTCTTTTCACATCGTTCCTCTGTTTTATCTCATCTTCAATTTTTGTTTCTCCAATGCCCCCCGATCGCGAAGCCTAGCAGAACGTGCGTACTCCAGCATCTGCTTCGGCATGGGAATGTTCAATATTCCCTTGTAGGAGTGTATGCGATCAACAATTTACCGAAAAGAAATCAAAGTTTCTTCTCTACGATTTTCTCTCTGGCAAAATTCTCAGTGACTGAAACCCGCTCTCTACTTGAGCATTTCCGTGACTGATTATAAGAATTTTTGAACAGCATCAAAGATGTATTCTATAAATCACGTGGTTACAATCTGCAACGAAGAAAAGGTTATTTAAATACTACGCATAAACAATTAAACAATAGGTATTGTTAGTTAAATATCTTTAAGAAATAAGAGCTACCATTATAACCTAATGTTCGGTTAAGCAATGGATTGCTACTAAAAATTTTTATAGATTCAACAATGCTAATCTCAAAGTCCGAGTTTCCACGGTAAATGATTTTAATTAAAGCAATCATTATAGTTACGAAAACAATGGTTACATTGTTCTATATGTTGTGCAATGGCACTATTGCCACTTAAGTGTTCAAGTTTACGTTGATGCAGACGTCTTTTGGTTTTGCCAATATATTGGCAAAACCAAAAGACGTCTGCATCAACGTAAACTTGAACACTTAAGTGGCAATAGTGCCATTGCACAACATATAGAACAATGTAACCATTGTTTTCGTAACTATAATGATTGCTTTAAAATCATTTACCGTGGAAACTCGGACTTTGAGATTAGCATTGTTGAATCTATAAAAATTTTTAGTAGCAATCCATTGCTTAACCGAACATTAGGTTATAATGGTAGCTCTTATTTCTTAAAGATATTTAACTAACAATACCTATTGTTTAATTGTTTATGCGTAGTATTTAAATAACCTTTTCTTCGTTGCAGATTGTAACCACGTGATTTATAGAATACATTGACTGAGTATATCTCCACCGTCTAAACATTCGTAGCATCAAAGATGGCTTTGCAGTCAGTATTATCGCCGATGATCGAAGCGAAAAAGACGACCAACCGACCAGTAGAGAAATCAAAACCTTCCAATTTAATTTTGAACTCTGTCATTTTGGACCTGGACGAAATAAGCTCAGCACTATCACCTGATTCAGATGAAATGCATTTCAATCTAATCAAATCTTGAACAAAAGAAATCAAACGTTTGTAGCATAAATCTGGCTTGGATTTCGGAAGAGATGGCGAGATGCAAATAGCATCACGAAAGCAGCGAATGTTGGCTATAAATTTTCTCAATAGATACTAAGTTTCACCAAGAAACTTTGCAATCGACATAGAATTTTTCTGCTTCATCAGTTGGTAAAGACGACATGACTTCTGTTGCGACGAATCCAATATCGGGTTTGCGCTTGCACATCCGTTCATCCATAATATCAATATTGGAATATTTCTTAAATGAAATTGCTTGGACCAATGCTTTTGACTTGACTAAGGCAATCATAAATTTGCGAAAAAGATTTTATCGCTCACAGATAATTGACAGGAGAGCAGCCGGTGATTGAAATTTTCTCAGAGAAGGTTCAACAGTCAAAGACACAAATTTATAGAAATACAATTTTATCAAAATCAAGTTGTCTCTGGCAGCAGATTTTACGTCCGTGAAAGAAGTATTGCCGGTCATTTTAGTTGACTGATTTTCAATCCATTGACGCAGATTAGGAATCATAATGATTGCGTCCGCATTGATCAACGATTCAGGATTTATGGAGTTATCTATTTGAAACAATTATGATTATGAAGATATAAATAATGTAGAGTGATATAGATAATATGATTTCCCACAAATCAATCCCGAAATTTTAAGATTTTGAAAACGCCTTTGATGGATATCACTTTGTATATAAAGAATAACACCAAGGTATTCATGATGACCCGATATATTTCACCGGTTCTAGACGTGGGACACACCGGAATGAATGCTGACAGAAGCGTAGTGAACATCGTTATAGGTTAACACGTGACAGGAAGTAAAAATGAATTCTAAGGTAGAAAATAATGTTAATGCGGATAATACTGATAGACAGAGTGCAGAGTAATACATATAAAAGCACAAAAAAGGGAGAAAGAAGCTAAAGAAAACACCAGAGAAGTCACCAAGGCAGCAGTAAGCTAATGACAGTTTCTTTTTGAATGCACAAGTCAGGTTGTTTTACACTGATAAAAAGTGCTTCCAAGACACACAAATGCAGTCTTCCGCGACATCTCCTCAACACAGTAAAGCATGACTTGGCTGGCTTTGATGGGGTACATTGCTGTAAATGACGAGTGATGGCGCTTGCAGCTTTGGAACGTCGGTCCCCGTTCAGCAACCACCGTGGCACATGCTCAGAAATCCTTTGAGATAGTCTCCTCTCTGTCCGACCGACATACTTGCTACCGCAAGTACAGTTGAACTGGTACAGTACGTTAGATTCGGCGTCCAATGGGATTCTATCTTTGGGATTCTGGCACAAGAGTGGTTTAGTCACTGGAACCACCCGCAGCTCCACGGTAGAGTAAACCGCGCTTACGTCCTGTCTTAGTTGCCGTTTGATGTAGTTGTTCAACACATCTCCTTTGAATGGGACCCGAGGTGTGATGATCTTCTTCTTCGGTCCAAACTGTGGATCATGGGAGCGTAAAATACTATGCCTGTCGATAAGGCTCTGAGGGTAACCGTTGAGAAGAAGCGTACGGCATATAAATTCTTTCTCGCGAGGTAAAGCTGTAGGAGAACAGATACGGTTCGCCCGGCAAAACAGAGTCTTGATAACACCAATCTTATACGACAGGGGAGCGAAACTTTTGAAGTGCACGTAGAGACCAGACCATGAAGGCTTGCGGTAAACCGATAGATCCAGAGAACCACTCTTGCTGCGACTAACTAGAACATCGAGGAATGGCAGTTTTCCGTTAAGCTCCATCTCACAAGTAAGAGTTAAATTTGAATGGATGCTATTGAGACACTTGATGAGAATGCATTTTGACCCATGGACTTCAACTTCCTGTCCCATTCTCAGGTCTCAAGCGCCTGTTGAGATTGGCCGTATCAAATGTGCAATTTCTCTTTAACGAGAAATACTACCTTCAAATTGATGGTATCGCGATGGGCAGTCCCTTGGGCCCGGTACTCTCCAATATCTTCCTCGGATACCTGGAATCGAAAGTATCTAACAGCATCCGCAAACACTGCAGACTGTATGCTCACTACGTGGATGATGTGTTTGTAATTTGTAGAGATGAGGACAGTGTGGACATTCTCATCAAGTGTCTCAATAGCATCCATTCAAATTTAACTCTTACTTGTGAGATGGAGCTTAACGGAAAACTGCCATTCCTCGATGTTCTAGTTAGTCGCAGCAAGAGTGGTTCTCTGGATCTATCGGTTTACCGCAAGCCTTCATGGTCTGGTCTCTACGTGCACTTCAAAAGTTTTCGCTCCCCTGTCGTATAAGATTGGTGTTATCAAGACTCTGTTTTGCCGGGCGAACCGTATCTGTTCTCCTACAGCTTTACCTCGCGAGAAAGAATTTATATGCCGTACGCTTCTTCTCAACGGTTACCCTCAGAGCCTTATCGACAGGCATAGTATTTTACGCTCCCATGATCCACAGTTTGGACCGAAGAAGAAGATCATCACACCTCGGGTCCCATTCAAAGGAGATGTGTTGAACAACTACATCAAACGGCAACTAAGACAGGACGTAAGCGCGGTTTACTCTACCGTGGAGCTGCGGGTGGTTCCAGTGACTAAACCACTCTTGTGCCAGAATCCCAAAGATAGAATCCCATTGGACGCCGAATCTAACGTACTGTACCAGTTCAACTGTACTTGCGGTAGCAAGTATGTCGGTCGGACAGAGAGGAGACTATCTCAAAGGATTTCTGAGCATGTGCCACGGTGGTTGCTGAACGGGGACCGACGTTCCAAAGCTGCAAGCGCCATCACTCGTCATTTACAGCAATGTACCCCATCAAAGCCAGCCAAGTCATGCTTTACTGTGTTGAGGAGATGTCGCGGAAGACTGCATTTGTGTGTCTTGGAAGCACTTTTTATCAGTGTAAAACAACCTGACTTGTGCATTCAAAAAGAAACTGTCATTAGCTTACTGCTGCCTTGGTGACTTCTCTGGTGTTTTCTTTAGCTTCTTTCTCCCTTTTTTGTGCTTTTATATGTATTACTCTGCACTCTGTCTATCAGTATTATCCGCATTAACATTATTTTCTACCTTAGAATTCATTTTTACTTCCTGTCACGTGTTAATCAACAACGATGTTCACTACGCTTCTGTCAGCATTCATTCCGGTGTGTCCCACGTCTAGAACCGGCGAAATATATCGGGTCATCATGAATACCTTGGTCTTATTCTTTATATACAAAGCAATCCCGAAATATGTGCTAGATCAAAATTTCCCGGTTATTTTGACTGAATTACCGGTTTCTCCCGGTTTCCAGATAAGATGGCCATTTTTCCGATTTCTCACGGTTTTTCCTGGTCGCGGTCACAGTGACTCTATTGAAAAACTGAGAATGTAATCCTTTTCGTCAAAAATAACGTACTGACATTTTCATAAATTAGCGATTTCACTATTTCTCTTCTGATCCACCGATTCTGACCACAGTGGTTAAGTGCTTGGTCAAACGATCCTTTAGTCTGCAGATCGAGCCCCGAAAGAGATATTGGAAGTCAGAAAGAAGGGCATCACAAGAGAAGTATAACTACATGTGTGTAATCACCGTACAAGCACACAGTGTAGGAGAAGTGACGTCAAAACTTCATCAGATGCTTCCTCACTGAAAATTGCGATGCCCATAATTAGAAATCCTAGCGTCATTCACCATAGTGACACGAGACCAGCGTTGACGCCGATGTGACCTGATTAGTACACCAAAATCCCTTTCATGACATTCGTCTTTTTTTTGCTTCGTGTGAAATCGACGTAGTGAACCAATTATGACTGAGAGACCGAAGTCGAATGGAGTCATATAGCATACGAAAAGGGAAACATGTGAAGAATTCTACTCCACTACAATACCATCTCAAGAAAAAACATGAAGTTGATTGTAAATATCTCAAAGAAGAGGAGACAAAGAAACGAAATTGATTATCGAAGACGAAAACAACACTACTCACAGTCAAATGTATCCAAAATCACTGAATGACACTTGGGTTATTCCACATCAAATCGTCAAATTTCGGAAAAACTGAGTGGCAAGGTTCTACATTTCCTTGAAATTCTCCTATTTTCATCATCTTGGGTCTATCTAGGCGAAATCCAAAATATCTCGTTGCAAAATTACATCGGTCACTTGCGTGACCTTGACTTATTCGCATTTTTCTTTTTTTTTCTTGCGGCAGCCACGTCAATTCTGATAGGTCGAGTGCTATAAGCTTAATATTATACATCTGAAGCTGTAATCAGAAGTAACTTTCTCCACCCAGAAGTATGATTTCTTAGAATTTCAATATGTGGTAAAATCAGTTTGCTTTTTGTGCTGCTACTATCAAATTTATTAGTATGTGGTTTGTAACTAGCAGATTGTTCATCTCAATAAAACGATAATCAACTAAAAGTAATAAGTTCATTTATTATCGCTACCATGCCTTTAAAGCAAAACGTTCGAATTTAATTAAATCTAGTATCTATTTCAGAAATAGGGAAATTAGCATAGCCTGTAAAATCCTCTGAAGTTCACCAGTGTTAGTTCTTCCATTTTCTTGACGATGTCCTTCCTTGGTTATGTATATCGGGAGACTTGGGGTACCGAAATACTGTCCTACTCTGCCTAGGGTACAGACTTCCTCCCACTTGTCACATTGCAGTCGCAATATGTAGGTATAAGTGAACTCCAATATACGAGGCATTTCTCCAGCTTATACCTATAAATATTACACATAGTTAGAGAAAAGTTTGGTATATTGGTGTTCACATATCTACATATTGCGACTGCGATTTATAAAGATGCCTGTATAGAGCTATTTCTCATAACAAATTCACAAATGCGCTAGTGTGTTGTGTTCTCAGATTCCCGCAAATAAATAATTGTTCTGTCTTGTGTAACTATACACGTGCCATATGCAGACCCTCAGAGAAAAGTCTGATCAGCCACAATTTTTCAATAAAAATTTGTCTAGGTCTCCACCAAACCATGCAATTTACACGTATTGATTATATTTTATGCTTGCGAGCACTTACTAGAAAATATAGCAAAACTATGCAACTTCAGTTCTTATTACCTAAATAGCACGCATACTTTAAGAAAAACGGATACAAAAAATTGGTGCACTAACACTGATGGTGCAGGTGAAGCAGGAGCGTAGCGTCCATTGGTGCATTCGGGGCAGGCCCCGAATATATTTTTTAGATAAATTCCTCAACATATTTTAATCATGTACAATGTGCGCAAGTGACCAAACGCTACATCTTGGGCCTCTTACAGTCTTTATTTCATCTTTCCAACGGATGCAAGTGTAATTGTCGATGGTTTTCTCTCTCATTCTTCCTCTCTTAGGGGCAGTCGCCGGAGAGTCGCCGAGATTTGCACTGATTGGCCAAAATCTTACATGAGCCACACATGATCAGCAAAGGCTCGTTGATGTCATCGACAAATAAGCCAATCTATCATTGTGTCGTTAACGCGCGCCAGAACAGCTCGTCGCGGCCACTGCATGCAAACCACGAAGAAGCAATCCATCTATGTGATTCAACCCGGGCTAAGGCAGGGAATTCTTTACGAGTTACACTTACACACATGTACTGGCTGGCTAATCACAGCGAGTCTGACAAACGCGTAGCTAATAGTTAGCACGTGCATACCTTTACTTCTTCATTTTTTCATTATTTGAAAAAACCAATGTGAATTCTAGATTAGAGCCGGGTACTTTACTATATGCTGCATGCTATAAGGTATAAGGTATACCGATGCAAAGACTGATTTTAATCCCGGAGACGTTTTGAAGCACGCTATGCCACTGAGGTGAAGAGTCACAAGTCAGACGTTACAAAGAGTCAGACGAAGCACCTGCACTTTTTGAATCTCCACATTTTCGCAAGTGAGTGATAACATTCCACGGACGAATCCTGTAAACTTGAATGGAGATTTTGAAGCCGATAGGAGATCCTCCGCGCTTGAATTATTCTCCGCACAAGATGAAAAGGATAAAAATTACATGACAAATTCACAGTCGCATGGTCAAGTACCCATATTGAATCTGTCAAAAGCTTTCAAGGAGCCATCAACTGCTAGTAATGACAGATCGGATAAGTCATATTTGCTCCACTTAAATAGCACCTTTAAAATACTGACAGAATACAAAAACAAAATGCCACGAAAAGATACAATAAAAGGCGCATGTATGATTTTATGAACATTTTCAAAATGCTCCAGAAATCGGTTGATGCTGTCATGAACAAGTGGGTTTCCGTACTTTTCCACTTTGGTAGAAAAAGCCAAAGAAAAATTTGTGTTCCCACAAACTTGGATGTCAATCACATATACCGTGTTTCGAGCAGCAACAATCAGATCAGGTTGAACAAATGATGGTCCTGCGGGTATTTGAGGCTTATGAAAACTCCTTAAACATTGCTCACGTGCCAGTTTTTGGAGGTAAGCAACAATTTTGTTGTGACGGGCAATTTTCAGGCCATGGGTTCGTAGACATCTCTGTATAATATGGTACGCACTTTCTGGTGCATTACAACCATGTCGGTAGCTCAGTGCTTCTTGCAAGGCTTCGTTGGCAAGAGATTATTACGCAACTTCAACCCACGTATGTAGATTCGGGGGAAGACTTTTGTCTGATTATCAAACCAGTAAGACTATTTCTGATTGCTTCGGAGAAAGTAAAAAAATCAAATACTTCGCGAAGCTTATTATTTTTGGATGAATACAAAATAATTCCCACAGTGCATGATCAGGAACCGTTCGAAGTTTATTTCGCCGGTTATTCTAGATGATATGCAACCTAGAAACAGTCAATATTGGGTATAATTTTTCGAATATGCATTTGGCCATAAAACATAGCGGGGTATTTTCTAACTCTTCTTTCTTGAATTTAGAGACACTTCCTGTTTAAGTACAGTCACGAAATCTTGACTGCTTTTGGGCAATGCCCTGAAGTTGTTGTCTCATGCTTCAATTCTCAAAAAAAAAGTTTCTCGGAATTGGTGGGTCCAAATCAGCAAAAACATATACATTGTATTAATGGGCTGCCGTCGCTAAACAGTGTTTACACTAAAACTGATTTTATTAAGTGAAGAAAATTTCCGGCTGCGTCATTCTCTACATGTAAAAGTCACTCTGATGCGATGGCTAGCCAAAGAACGCTTTCATATTGACTACAGGTAATTTTTGAGTTCAACTTTCAGCATTGTAAATTCTGATGAGAATTAGAAGATTTAGAAATTAGCATTTTCAGGGCTATGTCAACATTTATCAGAGTTTATACAGAATATGTTCAGATTATATGACCGGTGCAAAGATTGAGCTTATCGACAATGATGGCAATCCTACGACATTGATGTTAATCAACAATAAAGCTGGCATTAGAGAACACATACATTCGCGCTTTAAAAGTCATCGTCATCCTCCTGATTCTCCTCCCCCGATACCCCATATTCCTGCAGCAATTCTGGTCCCACTCCGGTCTCGCCACTGAAGCAGAAGTCCACCATATCAACACTTTCCGTTGTGTCGGCTCGCTTCAATTCAACGAGTGTGATTGCTGTTAGAATTAATGGATTACAGGCAATAGCATTCTTGACATTTTGATAATTTTTATTAAACCTTCAATTATCACATTTCGTTTGAATAGCCCTATTCAATCACATGTAATACTAATATGCGACCTACTTCTCCAGTCAAAAGGCTTTTATAATTTTTAGCATACATGTACATTGATAGAATGAGATCGCATCCAATGTAATGAGATTAATTTATGCGTCAACATGACTCTAATGCAGAGACTAAGGATACAATCAGGTAGAAAGTTCTTCTTACATAGCGTACTTTGCAGACTATAGCCTTCATACTGATAAGTCATAAGATGCTTAACTGACCATACACCATTTACTGTACATATCTACGCATACGTTGAATTTTTGGCCTATGTAGGCTTTTAACTATATATGGCTAAAACACATTCTCGAAAGTATAAGCTATATATTCAAGTTAAAATTATTCAAAATTGTTATGTCACTGTAAGTCACGTGGTGACTGCAATTCTAAAGCTGAGAATTACGAGCATTGTGGGTTATCAATTAATAAATAACCTATCTGTAATGAACAGGCTGACTATTAACTTTTATTTTGCGCATTGAAATTTTATAAAACTCAATTCCGCCTCCCTATTGAATACTATTTGATATAATATGAAAATTTTGCCCCTTCTGGTCTGTTGCCGCACCCCATCCCCCTTTGAGGGTGCCACCAACGGCATTGCCACACGCCACACCACAACATCCAATGCAAATGTGCTACATCTTAGTGCACACATAATATGATCACAAACGCTTGAAGCACATTGTGAGTTGTGATTGTGACTCAGATTAGATTACTATAGGAATAAGCTCTTTACCGAAAATCTTTACGGACTACCAAATAGTAACGGTCCTCTGCTATGTATGCACTGTACAGTAAAGAGCGGAATAATCAAAAGATGAATTGTTTACTCATCGAATCATACGTTCCTTGAACGACGAATAAAACAATGACGAACGTTGCAGGCGTTTTATTTCCGCAACCGCATTCATGGTAACCGGGATATGCTTTTGTCTTGATTTGATTGGCTCGTGAAGAAAAATCAGTTATTCTACTGATGAACACCAACTTATCACAGCCTTTAAAGTAGTAATTAATTCTTAAATGATAGATTAAAGTATATCTTTCATAAGCAGAACTTCGATATCATATCAGTGCATAAGAAAAACGACTTTGTACTCGAAAAAATAAACTTCGATAAACTTCGGAGGAAATAAAAAATAAACTTCGCGAAATATTTCGTGCCAACCATACTTGGTACACACAAACATCATTGTTTTACTTAAAATCAACTTTCCTAATGCTCTGATATCGATACCAGCATTTAACTAAGAATTTGTAAAAGGGGTCCACGGGATTCCCCCTCAGGTCTCAGATGTTGTGAAAAAGCTCAGGTCTCTGATGGTAAATGTTTAAAAAATGCTTACTAAGTGTGTATGAATACCAGAAATAATGTAAAATAATATTTCCTTTCATAAACCTTAGATTATGTTGTATGAAATACCTTGATTCATAAAATTTTCGATGTAATCAATGAAAATTCACGAGTAATTACTAACTGTAATCAATTACATTTGTAGCTAAATAATTGGTAATTGTAATCAATTATAGTTTCAAGGTACTTGATTCAAGTTTCCGCTGTGAAGGGTAGGAGAAAATTTGAATAAACTTCCTTTAAAGCCCAACTAGGAACTCGCCTTTAGGAAAGAGCTTCATGCCAGAAATTTTAGATGTGTATTGTGTGGCCTACCAGTATATCATGTATAAAGAAAATTCAATCAAAATATGCATGTATAAGGAAATGCCGCTTTTATACCTCATAAGCACCAGCATAAAATATAGCATCTATGTCTACATCTGCCAACTTCTGGCGTGAGCACTGACATGTACATGCTTATCTATATCACAAAGTAGGCCCCTTCTACACATTCATACGTGACATTACTGGATTCTTGAGATTTCCATCTGTAACAGGATACTGGTTTATCTTAGCGGCTACCCTGATAGAAGGAGCCGATTTCCAAGGGAAATACACTACTTTCTAAGGTTGCTATTTTGCATTTAAATGGTGACATAAAATTAATTAATCAATGGTATTGCTTCCCATTTCAGATTATCGCATGTAATTGTAAGAATGTTGGCTTTATAAATATTCTTGTTACTCGAACAGATGCATGACGAAAAGTTTTGAGGAACACTGACGATGTAAGAAATAACGAGCATATTGAAGTTTTCTTGGACTGTGATTTCATTGTAATTGCTTCAAGAGAGTAAGAGATGTGTTCATGATGTGGCCGACCCATGTTGTGTGGCCCGCAACCGATTCTCATATCCAAAGTGGCCAACGAACATTATTTGAATCGGTGATGTGGAAACGGTCCGCTCCGACTTTGACCTTTATAAGGTACTTGTAAGCTTGAGGTTGATCTTCCTTAGAATTTGCAAAAGCATTAGCTAATGACTCATTAAGCAATATGATGGCACAAAAAATTTCTTTCGAATGCTGAAACCATGCTCCGTTCGCTTCTCAGTATGAAGGTAAGGGACATAGCCATCAACTGCGTGATTGCTAAGTCACGTGGTGTTCGATCCATTGTTCAAAATGCTTCACCACGTGATAAACAACATTGCAAGTAGCCGATACATGCATAAAATAGGCTACGCAGGAAGGAATACAACCGCATGAAGATGTGTGATTTTTATAAGCCAACTTTTCTTTCTGGATTTTATTTATATGCTGCACCAACTTTGTGATGAATGGCATTGTCACCCGAGTATCGTTTGCGGAGCCTACTAGTGGTTTTCGAAAACCGTTTATCTTTGGATGACGTAAGCCTATGCTTACTTAGGTGCATGTAGTTTAACCAGATTTTATGTTGTTTTACATTGTATGGCATGCAGGCGGATAGATGAACTATAGAAAGTCATCAAGATGATAGATCGTCATTGATCAATTATTTCCATGAAACAAGGTGATGTTATTCTATTACCAATAAGGTCACATTGCCATCACTTAATAACACAAAAAAGCTTCCGCAATTAGTTTGGCCTATTCACATTTCATTATTCATGTAGATTTTAGAAAGTAAAATACAGTTCCGTAAAAAAAACAACATCTTAGTTGGATACCATGCTGCTGCATGCATTCACAAAGACACCCTTACATTAATTAGATTTGCACATACATTTATACGCCATGTGCTACCACAATGTATAGCACAGCAGTCCTCAAAATTACACTCAAAAGTATTCAATAAAGGAATTTTGAACACAACTATTTCTGACTTTTAGAACTGGTGGCCCGCGAGCCTTCTCGCGGGCCAATACTTGCAGCCCTCCATCCTAACTTGGTTGGCCACCACTGCTCTAGTGTACATGCATCATTGGGCAGAAGATGGTCATTCTTGAGTCATAGCTTCATGATCGCGCGTTTTTATCATGGTTTTCCTTAAGCACTGATGTGGGGAGTAGGTCATACGAGGTCTGTTGATGTCATTGAGATCAAAAGGGCGAAATGCAGATAATGTACATCCGATAGGAGGTTGGTCTGACGATTGTGTGTGAGTGGAAGAGACGTGCTAATCAAAATGTTTGTGGAAGTCAGAAGCAGAAAATCTGCTACATGCCGGAGTCTTAGTTCGGTCCATGATTACTTTGAAGGAACGCCATAGCCGATGAAGTTTCAGACTCTCAGATTATGAGAGCCACTGAAGCGGCGATAACTTCTTGCTGTCCAGTCTCCACTGACGGTGATTGACCATCAAACCGTGGAGTGAAGAAATTTTATCAGTCACAACTTCATATCGAGAGTTTGCCTTCACCATCACTTGCCCACACAACTAGTGACAGACGCTCGAACATTGCGCGATCATGCGATTGACCACGTGCCCCTATTCAACAAAATTTCAGAATGACTCACAGACTTAATATTCATCTGTCTGTCAATAATTGCGCAATTGGGTCAGAGGTTACCTTTTGTCTCTCAATAAATTTAGAGAATTTAACTGCTTTTCAAGTAATGAACGAAAAGGTGAAACGTGTTTCAACATTTAACGGTTTAGAGATACAATCAAAACTCGAAATCAAGACCGTGAATGAGCGAAGTCCTTAGAGGCCCTAGGCCTTAGTAAAGAGTAAGATGCCTTTGGTAACACAAATTGAGAGGATGACCAAGGCTGGGATAGACAACATAAGTCGAATACATAATCTATACCAGGGATGCGGAGTCGGAGTCCTATCATTTCTGCTGGAGTCGGATTCGGAGTCCTATCAAATGATAAGTCTCCGGCCTATAACTAGACTCGAAATATAACACAAAGAATTATTTATCCACGTACATATGGCTGTCACTGTCTTGATGTCAACTTCCTCCGTCAAACAAAAGTACAGAGACACTGCTGCATGCAAAGTTAGCAATATTTTAGGGAATAAACCGTGATAGTAAAAAAAGGTTTGTCTTTTTACTCGGTGATATAATAGAGAAGACAAACCTTCCTAGCCTCGATCACACCTACGCACCAAAGGTCACATCAGAGACAAAAATGAAATACTAGTTTGTTTGAGAACATTACCTCTTACCCAAACGTTAATCTTGTGTGATGGCTCCTCCAAAGGGTATATTAAAATCGAAAGTGTACTCATATTTTTTGAAGAAGGATGGGGATTTTCCTGCCTGGTAGAGATTGGAGAAAAACCGTGTGAGGCACACATCAACAAAATGGGAGGAGGCAAGTCACATGCATCCAATTTAAATCGACATTTGATAAATTTTCATCGAAATTGATTGATAAATACAGCAATGATCACTAAAGATATGTTCAGGAAGCCTATAAAGATCTATGATGTAGGTTGCCGGGTTTTTTTTAAAAAAAAACTAGGCTATGCATACTGGCCACCCAGAGTTGGAGTCGGATTCCTATCAAAAGCCGGAGTCCTATCAACCCCCGGAGTCGGAGTCTTATCAAAATGATAGGATTCCGCATCCCTGATCCATATATGTTCGAATTGAAGAATTTCAACAAAATAATATCATCTGTAGGTTACAAAGCACATTTGATAGTAGCGGCACAAAAAACACAAAATTTGACCATTTTCAAATTCTAAAAAATTTTATTTATCCTTCTGGGTGGCGTAAAAGTTAACTTTGATTACATCTTCAGATAGAAAATATCAAGTGTAACACATTCGACCTTTCAGAATTGACATAGCTGCTGAGAGAAATTGTCAGCACTGCGTCAAAGATGTCAAAAATTGAATATTGTTCGTACATTTGAGATTCAGAGACCACTTTCTCAACCCCTGATTTTTAAATATTTTTTACAATTATTTGGATGTATGTCATGAATTCCGCTTGGAACATCTAGGATTGGGTATCAAATTAAGTTGTCCAATGAGAATTTTCCTCAACTTTGGTGCCAGATCGGTGACGTAGGCTGTCAAAGACAAATGATTTTTCAGAAATTCTCTAAAAATAGGAAAATTCGAATAAGTCAATGAATCCGATGTAATTTTTCTGAAATATTTTGGATTTCGCCTAGGTAGACCAAAATGATGAAAATATGAGATCTTTAAGAAAATCTAGAACCTTCGCCACAGGCCATTTGACGATTTGATGCGGAGTGACCCACTTTTTAAAACTTAAGGATAGCTAAACGGTATTAACTAGATGTGAATGAAACTTATCAAAACTTATGATACGACGCTGTTAACCAGTACATGTATTAACCGGATTTTGTAAGTTACATGATTCCTAACTTCGTGTAATTGCCTAAAAGTATGAAAAAATCATTTTTATGCTTTCACCGACAGTTAGTAACTTACCGGTACCTTTCCGCACGGTTGAAACTTCACCCATTTCACAGTCACTCTCATCTTCCCTGCTTTCACTCATCTCCAAAGATTCGCCTGTCCTCGTAGTATTTGCGGAACTATCGACATACGACCTGCTTACATTCCTATGGACAATTCTCTGTGCTGTTGAGGAACATTGACCTTGAAAAAAGGAGGAATATAGAAGGATAGGAAAAATCAATAATAACATGTGAAAGCATAAAAATGACTGCACAAATTTAAGCACAAAATTCATTGGCAGCCGGACACGTTGCGTTTTACCTTACACGGATTCGTCAACGACTCGGAAACGTCGGAACTAGATGATAATAACTAAACAATCTGATGGACTACACACCAGGCGGTTCTGTGTATATAAAGTATCATAAAGTAATGCATGTACATAGTGCTATCATGATCTTACCACAGTTTCAGATTATCCCGCGGATACACGTTCATCATAATTGAAATATTCGCTGTGTTAACTATGTACGTGTATTGCACATGCATTCTCATTAGTAAAATATATGCATATACGGGTCAAGTATGCGAAATTCATTTTACTCGAACAAAGCATGTGAGACCATAGAATGTTTACTTGCTTGAAAGATTTTTGAATTAGTCCATACTTATTATTTGAGTGTCACAGTTGATTTCCTTCGACTTCTCCTTGATAGCATTAAGATAATCTAACTGCTGAGCATTAAAAGCGTCCAAATGCTGCTCAATGAAGTCTTTCATACTGACCAAAGAACGCCGAAATTCTTTCATGGATATCTTTGGAGGACTTTATGGACACACAGTACGAGGAACGCTCTCGTATGCATGTATATCCCTACATCAGTAGAGAAAGTGGTGCCTAATGTTCTCGAGTCTTCAAACTATTACCGCGTGTATGTATGTTGTTTCAATCAAAACATAGTGTCGGATTATCGCATGCAATTTACACGCTGTAGAGATGTATTGTTTCCCAAAGCGTATATCGGTGTCGGAGAATTGAATTGTCGGACTAATGAGTACTTGTAAGTAACGATTATTCGGTTCCCTGAGGAATCTGTCGGTTTAGTGAGGGTGTCGGACTATCGAGGGCTGACTGTACGTGCTATATTTCCCTGCTTTACCGAGTGGGAATCATTAAAGGCTTATAGAACATGTTCTGTGCAGCTGATGACTAAATGACCGTGTTATGACGTTGGACTGAAGGTGACGTCATTGCTGCAGTGGATGTCCAGGTTCAGTTCAGCAAATGGACCAGCATATTACCTAATTGGTCAGTTTTCTCTACTCTTACTTACCAGATCGTGTCACAGCAACATAACAGCAGTCAAAAGTAATGTCTCTATCATCGAAGAATTTTGCACAATTTTTCTTGTAAAGCTAGATTTTCTTGATGACATGCTGTACGATTATGGACCAAATAGTCATGCTAAAAATGCTATGCAAACGAAGTCTCATGACATCATTTGTTGACTTCAGAATTCACAAATTTCTCAAAACTGTCATTACTGATTTTCATGTCAAAAGAATTAGCCGTGACATTACTTTGACATCTTCACCCAAACACTGATTTGTTCAGATCATAAATTCTGTAATAAGAGACCTTTGGAAGACAGACAGTGATAATATTCTTTCATAGTTTACGAGAGCATTATTTTCGTTTTATGATCACAATATACACGTAAATGAGCTTGATACGTAGAAGACGGTATTGATCCTCTTTCAGATGATATCCCGTAGGCGTAGGTGGAACACAATTTTGCAATTTCGGTCTACATTTTACATCTGCACTTCACGCACAATTTTACGTCGCAATTTGATGTATAATAGTTATCAAGGAGGGAGAAAACGATTAGAATTTATCGCTTCAGTCCTGCGTTCAATATCATATTCCGTAGTTCATTCCATGAACGTCGAGCATGACATTCTAATTGAAATTTAATTTCGGTCATATTGACCCTTTTCTCGCCATCTCTATCACTTAGTTTGCACAAGGGTTCCAGCGTCATGACCAAGCTTTTTTTGTCACTTAATGATTTTCCCTCCAAACATTTATGATTTCTTATGATTGATCGTTTGGTTTTTTTGAATTCTTTTTATCATAAACAAGATGTTTCGAAAACAAAGTAGATCATTACTGAAATTATCTCCAATGAAGTAACCGTGTAAAATTTCAGCATTCATCCAGCATTGAAATTTACTATGATGAACCATCTTGCATGTACGTCTGTGCGATGAGAATTTGGATTTCTTCATTACAAATCAGCTATCGTACTGGCAGTACATAACACCTTTCATGCACGGTATTGTAGCCTTCATGTAAACAGCAATATGACAAAATAGCAATATAAGAAGAAAAATATATTATTCAACAAAATTAATGCAGGTACTTTAACTGGCTACGCGAGTAATCCACAAGATCATCGATTGAGTCATCAGATGGGCCTCTCGATTAAAACGTTCGGGGATTACAAGCAAAAGCGGGTATAGCGGGAATATGCATGCGAGCACCCAAACTGCCAAACCATGCTTTTCATCAAATCCTATAGAATTTGATCACAATCCTTCTGCAAATCTGAAAGTTCCTTCTGAAGACGGCCTTTCCTTTTAATTCTCATTTCAAGTGTCGCCTGTTAATTTCATTATACATTTCATTATTACACATATTACATTTATACATTTTCCACGTACGCATGACCAAGGACTCGAGGTTTCGTTCTATAATCTGGTTCTAGACAAGAAGACATCTCTATGGTAGATGCTTCTAATTGCTCGATCCCTCCCTTCTTCAGGGATACTCTAGAAGGATATGAACTTGAGAAAACACTACAGACACGACCTTCAGACCTGGAGAAAACTGACGAACAACATATACTGCACAAATACGGTATGCAAAAATTGTTGGTTTTTGCCTTAGCCAGTGTCAAAGTGGCAAATGCTACAAATGGCAAATAGGAAATTTTCTCTTTCAAAAGAGCGACAATTTGCTTTTACCCATCCTTTTGCAGAATTTCATGTTCTATTTTCATACTTTGGTGATTAATATTCTTCTATACTCGGGAGTTGATCAGGAATTCACAAAATCGCTGATTTCAAACTCAGCCATCTCGAGATAACATGGAGTAAAAAACCAAGTGGCTAATTCAGGCTGTCAAGCGCGCATGAAACACAAAAAAATAAAAAAAAAGCAGATTTTTCCCTCAAGGATAAAATTTTAACAAAAAATATATAAAAGTAACGAGCGAAAGATGACAACAATGATAATTGAAATCTAAGACATTTCGGCATACTGGTATCCCAGGAAGGTATTTCAGATATTTTGTTTTGTGTAGTAAGTGGGATTCGCTCATTCATTTAATCACCTTACTTTAAATGTGTGTGGTGAACAGTGATCGACAGAAATCCGTAGCGAGGGTGAATGCGCTGGGTCTTTAAGAAACTGAACCTGAAACCTCTGCGCAAAGTCGACTATTTGGGACTTTCCCAGGCTTCGCTATCACCCAAAACCGTTCACATGAAAACGTTGCAAAAAAATTGTGGCAACTTCCACTGCTAAGTGAAATTTGGACCAAGTAGTATATGGCTTTTTTCGCGTTCATTTTCTACCATGTTGGCCTCTTCGCTCCGTTACGGTGGCCTCCAGACCGGCTGTTGCCTGATCGTCTGGCTCTTAGGCCATAACTCTTTTGTCTGCAAGTTACCTCAAAAGCCCACTCCGACCATCTACTTCGATGCTACGCCATCCTCGGTAGCCATAGCAGACAACCATGCGATCGCCCATGTGATCCGCATCGAGGAAACGCACCAGGCTCACACTGAATTGCTAGCGTTAATCCTAGCTTCCATGGTGGCCCCTACATGATTGGTTATTTTTTGGCCTTTTTGATTGGTTATGCGATTGCGGCTTTAGGCGCGAAACGTACCTTTTCGCTTTGATCAACTTGATCCTGATCAGGGTTTATGGTCTTCGAGCTTCATATATCCCAACTGACGTGAGCCCGGTAGACGCCCCGCCGAGATTTCAGCCTCTAACTCCTACGCTACCCACAGTTGCGCTCAATGAGTTCACACCACTCATTTACACCAAAGGACAAAACTTTCTCCATGAGTTTTTTTCACTCTTACTGCTTATGAATCGATGCTTATGAATGATTATAACAGCAATTACGCCTGTCTTTCTATGGGAATTTAATTCCATTTTGAAAGATTAAGTTTCGAATAATTGTCACTCTGAAATGCAAATCATGAGATTCAGAGAGTGGGGAGGTCACCAACGTATGATGAAGGGTAGCTGTAATGACTTCTATAGGGTAAAGCAAGGCAAAGAATTCCAAAAAATGAATTTTCTCAGTTCTTCTAGTGCATTTCGATAATGCTCATATTTTGATCATCGGTATTTATACATGAGTATGTGACGTATACGCGTGTGTGTAGTATACACGTGTTTGTAAAGCATACACGTAGATATACTCACCATATTTCCACTACGGGCAATGGGCCGCGTGTTAGAAATCTGTCAAAAACATGAAAAATCTCATCCCTGCAGTTTCCATCAAGCAATGAATTTAGGGCGGCAGATAAGCTATACGGCAATAATTACAAACATTATATATGAAAAGACAATATATTAGCTGCACTAATGTATACGATGAAATGTCGATAATTCCTTAATAAGTTGAAATATTCATTTGGGTTTTCAAAAATCTCGATACTTGAAAAATAAAATTCGCCCGATTTGTACCACAATAAAAAAATTTCAAAAAATAATCAAAATAAATAAATAAGAAAATAACGCGCTTGACAGCCTGCTGATTCGATAATCTAATGAAATATTTCGTTGTCTTCAAATCTAACACTTTAATATGCATTTTTATAATCTAGAACCTTTTTCAAAAGAAATGCAGATTTTAAATTCTCCTTCAAGAACCCACGCGAGTTGTGTGCAACATGAAAAGAACAGGATACAATACTCAGAAATATGGTGTCATATTTCTCACAAAAATCTTTCAACAGTTTCTACTTAGAAGACTCTGATGAAATTAAAATTGTGATCAGTTGAAAAATTGTTGTCAGTTTCAATCCAAATATGAATGAAAAGTGCTTAAAATTCAATGCAGAAATTCTCGTTTATGCTTAAATTAATCCAGTTATTTTCCAAATTTTGTGGCACTTTGTAAAATTTAGTGGATTTAATGATTTTGAGCGAAATTTCGATTTTTATAATTTTATGATCGCTGGGACCCCTGTATGCAACATACCGCAATTTTGATTCTCGGAATCACAGACTGATGAACTTTATTTTTCGTTGGGTTATAGACCTAAGATTTTCGTGTTTCTCAAATTTAACGACATCGCAAGTTTTTCTTCATCGAAAGAATAACAAAATTTGGCGCTCCAAAATTCATCAGTGTCCTTATTTAATCAATTACTTTGTATTTTAGGTTAACCCTGCGCAACTGCATATTGCCCTCATGTTTTAAAATCTTTCAATTTCTTCTTTATTAGATAAATTAAACGATAAAGAATGCCAATAGGACGCTTTTTTAATTGTATCTGACTAATTATTTATCGGCAGAATACTGAAGCCACTGGATGAATAGGAGAACCTTTTGCGCCAATCTACAGATGACAACCTGATTGAAAGGTATACGCATGTTATACCTTGCATGCCGTTGCTTTGCAAAAGGCATTTTGCGATGGTATGATTTGAATTTCTAAGCCTGCGCCGCAGCAAGTATAAGGTTGCTCACCCATTTCTGCTTCATCCACTTCCGCTTGACTAAAAAATGCATCATCCTCTTCCAATCCATCTGCACTTTCCTGTTTTATTGTCAAACCGTAACTATTGTTTATCTCGGTTGCTGTAGATACATTCTTGCGGATGCCCACCAGTTCTGTTAAAGATGGTATTCCTACAAGATAAAATTTGATGAAAATAAGCACTTGTTCAACGTGGTCATACTTAATCAATAAAATAGCACTAAGCTTCCGAACAGAAACCACGTAATAAAAAACCAACAGTTTTTTGCAAGGCCTTTCACCTGCGTCTTACAGGCATCTTCAGGCAATTGTGTTATTCTTCACATTTGAGATAATATATATACATCGTCAATTAACTTTCAAACATCACTGTCCAAGCATGTCAAATCAATTAGCACATGATATGAAAGGGAATCTTTTCATCAAGTCTTAACAATAGGGAGTCACACCTGCAGAAGTAACTGATCCCTCGTACCCGCCCCTCACACCAGAAGACCTTTCCAGGCCTGACTAATCTCCCACCTGTTGTTGAAACTCGCCGTCCTCTCAGATAACACCGCTTCCTTCACCTTTCTCTTATACCAATGCCCCTCACCAGCTAAAATCCGCCCTTCCCCGCCACGCCATCCTATGACCTTCCTCCCAACAATGTTTCGCTATCTCAGAGGTAGTAATACTAGCTTTTTCAACATTTTTCTTGTGCTCTTTTGTTCTCACCTCCAGACTTCGTTTTGTCTCTCCGATGTAAACTTTGTCACAATCTGAGCATGGAATACTGTAAATTACCTCTTTCCTTTCCATTGCCTCCCTCTTTCTTATGAGTCCTTTCCCGATAGAACCGGAATTCTTCTCGAACACTTTTATCTTGTGCCTTCTCATAATGTTGTAAATTCTCTCAGACAAATTCTTTTGGTAAGGTAAACAGACTACTCCTTCCCAATTATCATCTTTCACATCTACATGTATTTTCTCCTTCCTGACTGATCGAAAGCATCTCTCTATGAAACCCCTGCTGTAACCATTCTGCCGAAAAGGTTGCTCACTCTTGTGAGACTTTTCTTGCTCACTTTTGTGCAGACGTCTTGTGATCGAACTGCTAAACAGGTGAGGGAGTTACACTGTAAGCGGTTAAGGAATCTAGAGAGGAAGGAAGGGTGGAAAGGAGGGGGAAAGGTTGTCAAGGACAGTCAGGAACTCAGTTGAGGAGTCGTCTGGTAGTGGATGAGAGTTCTAGGGCTTGTCGGTGACGGAGAGAGGGGTTTTGGAGTTAGGCCTGGGTTTTGAGGTGAGAAATAATAAAGCTGAAGTAGATGAGATCATAGCAGGAGTTGAGGCCGGTCTGAGAACTACCGGGAAAAGCGATACGGAAAAGGAAGAGATACGCCACGAGGTGATGAGATCTATCAAGAGAGACAAAAGAAAAATCGAAAGAAATCTGACTAGAGAAGAGTCGGAAGCTCTGAAGGGGTTGCGTAAGTCTGTTGAAGCCAAAGAGATCAGGATTCTTAATGCTGACAAAGGAAAGGTCACCGTGGTCTTAAATGAATCTGATTACCAAGCGAAGATGGAAGACATTTTAAGGGACGACAATTATAGAAGAGTGACTGGAAAGAAAGATCCTTGGAAAGAGTCTAGAAAAAAGATCATTGAGCTATTGAAAGTCATGTGTACGAAGGGAGATTTAAAAGATTCGGAAATAAAGCGACTTCTACCGGCGACCTATGCCTTGCCTTACATGTTTGGCCTTCCTAAGGTGCACAAAGAAGGAACTCCAATGCGACCAGTAGTATGTACGACCGGAAGTTTGACTTCTCCGCTCTCTAAGAAGCTTGTGGAGATTTTGAATGTTTATAGGAAAGGTGTGGGTCAGCAGGGTCAAGGATACTGAGGCACTGTGCATGCAAGTGAAGGAATGGGAACTTGAGGAAGCAGATCGTTTGATTTCTTTAGATGTAAAAGCCATGTATCCGTCAGTGCCTATTGAATGAGCGATCAAGAGTGTATAAAAGAGAATGAGATCGTATGATACTTTACAGAAGAGATGCAGTTGGGGAGTAGAGAGTATTCTGGACTTGCTTGAGAAGATTTTGAAATCCTCTTTCTTCCAATTTAATGGAGAGAATTATCAGCAAGTCAAGGGTCTGAGCATCGGCTGTTGTCTTGCTCCAGTGTTGGCAGATCTGTTTATGGCTGACTTCGAGGAGTCTGTATTTGAGAATGCGAGGTCACTAGGTCTGGTCGTACCAAAGAAGCATCTTCGCTACGTAGATGACTGTTTGGATGTAGTGGAGGGCAATGGGGAAGACATAGAAGAGTTGGTGGAATTTATGAATTCGGTTCATCCCGATATAAAATTCACGTACGAGACAGAAAACGAGAATACAAGGAGTTTGGCATTCTTGGATGTAGAGCTAGAGAGAAAGGAAAAAAGAATTATTACCAAGGTCTACAGAAAGAAAACTCACACGGATTTATATATTAATGAAAGTTCGAATCACAGCGAACGGGTCAAGTCGGGAGTTTTGAAAGGTTTGATAAGACGAGCGATGAAGGTATGTGACGGAGACAATAGAGAGGAGGAATTTGGAACATCTGAAGTGGCTTTTCGGCAGAATGGTTACAGCAGGGGTTTCATAGAGAGATGCTTTCGATCATCAGGAAGGAGAAAATACATGTAGATGTGAAAGATGATAATTGGGAAGGAGTAGTCTGTTTACCTTACCAAAAGAATTTGTCTGAGAGAATTTACAACATTATGAGAAGGCACAAGATAAAAGTGTTCGAGAAGAATTCCGGTTCTATCGAAAGGACTCATAAGAAAGAGGGAGGCAATGGAAAGGAAAGAGGTAATTTACAGTATTCCATGCTCAATTGTGACAAAGTTTACATCGGTGAGACAAAACGAGGTCTGGAGGTGAGAACAAAAGAGCACAAGAAAAATGTTGAAAAAGCTAGTATTACTACCTCTGAGATAGCGAAACATTGTTGGGAGGAAGGTCATAGGATGGCGTGGCGGGAAGGGCGGATTTTAGCTGGTGAGGGGCATTGGTATAAGAGAAAGGTGAAGGAAGCGGTGTTATCTGAGAGGACGGCGAGTTTCAACAACAGGTGGGAGATTAGCCAGGCCTGGAAAGGTCTTCTGGTGTGAGGGGCGGTACGAGGGATCAGTTACTTCTGCAGGTGTGACTCCCTATTGTTAAGACTTGATGAAAAGATTCCCTTTCATATCATGTGCTAATTGATTTGACATGCTTGGACAGTGATGTTTGAAAGTTAATTGACGATGTATATATATTATCTCAAATGTGAAGAATAACACAATTGCCTGAAGATGCCTGTAAGACGCAGGTGAAAGGCCTTGCAAAAAACTGTTGGTTTTTTATTACGTGGTTTCTGTTCGGAAGCTTAGTGCTATTTTATTGATGAAAATAAGCACGATAATAACTGGAACAGACATTGTAAAGTCGATTATAAAAAGTGTACTAGAGGTTGCTAAGAAATTACAATTAAAGAGTTGAATTTGTTTATTCATAAAAACTTGATTTCTTATTTGAATTTCAGCCGACGAAAGATAGATTCACAACATTATTCATTTTGTTGACAATGATCATCGTGATACCTTGCAATCAGATATCGATCGTTTCGCGACATGGGCTGCTGACAAAGATCTAGCCATCAATGCCGAAAAGTGCAAGACTATCACCATCAGCCGATCCAACATCTCCTCGTCTCCTGTCACTATTGGCAATGCTTTCATCAATGAAGTCTCCGATGCCAAGCTCCTTGGGATCGTTTTTCAATGCAATACCAAATGGACTCTTCAGACTGACGTTATTATCACCAAGGCAAACAGGAACATTTCCTGGTTAAATCACTGTGGTCTCCGGGGCTACTACGCATATCATTTGGAAAGCATACATTTCCTATGTTTTCTCAGTCCTCGTCTAACTGCTGGCCGACCCTTTGTGACCTCCCTGCTTCCGCCATTGGCCAAGATACTGAACATAGAGGAGAGAGCTTGTAAATGAGCCAACATTTCTTTCTCCCCCGTATCAGTGCATCAACGTCTTGATAATATCTGTGTGAAATTTTTAAAGAAAGTCGCGCATCATCCTGTCTCCCATCCTCTCGTGCCCTTTTTCATGTTCCGTAAACCCCTTGATTCTCTAAGACATACCCGTCGACTCTTACCACCTCGTAAAATTCGCCAATCTTATTATAACAATACCATTGTTCGCTTCTCCTCGCTGATCTGATTATTGTATTCTCTATGTATGGTTTGAAAATTTCTATTGTAACCTAGTACCCGCTCTGTATTAGGAAATAAAGTTGATTATTATTATTATTAACATACGAAGACCAAACTACAAGCACGTGTTGTGCCATTCACATTTCATTAATAGGTGTACAAAAAATCAGTTCATTTTTAAGACGAACATTTCTTATAAAAGCTTTAGTTTTTCAATTCTAGTAAAATTTACATCGCAGGAAACCCAAGATTTCATAGTTTATGCTTATAATTTACTTATAATTACTTGCATTTATTTATATATTCACTTATATATGACTTGCATATGCTTTCAGAAGTGGTCTGTTGTGGTCAACAGGTCTCACAGAAGAAAACTCAAGCTTTTTTGACGCAAGAGTTCAAAATGAAGACGACAGAATTTCTTCATGAAAATTCATCAACAGCATTTTGATGATGCACGGAATTAAAGATTCGTTGAATATACTGAACGAATTTTGATTTTGTGCAGAATGTTGCTCAAAAACATTTGACATGATTTTTCACTAGCAAGGATGCTCGATTTCACATTACTCCACTTTATATCATGAAAAGATTTGGTGCTATGATTTGGAAAAGTGTATTTTCTCGAATATAACCGGAGGGTTGCTTGATTTTTTTACAATTCACGCACAGGTTCTATTTAACGGCGGGTTGCATGAATGGATTTCTGAGTCCCATTTTGATATAACAATTTTATTCTATGATCATCATGATACACGACATGTAAACCTGTGATTTGCATGCTTGCTATTTTGATTATTTATAATTTAAGATCTTATGGTAAGGTCAGCTGTTGAGCAAAAAGAATTGATAGCCATTGCCAGGTAATATAAAAACGAGCTGCGAGCGTATAGTCCACACTCAATGGCAGTGATTTCATAAAACTCGCAAAACATCTTATTTGAGAGCGGGTTATATGGTTATTTCTTTTCAATTCATGTGCATGTTCTATCTGAGGGCGGATTCTGCTGTCAGCTGTGGTCAGTAGAATAATATCAATGAAAGTTTGGCCCTCAAATAAGCAAGCAGGCAAAGCTGCGAAAAAGTCCTCAAAGACCGACTAAAAGCGTAAGCGCAGGTGCAAGATGAGCTATGCCATCTACAAAGTGTTCCCGACAGGTGCATCCTGACAATGGCATCTCCAGCAAGGCCATGTCTGTCATGCACAGCTTCGTGAATGACATCTTTGAGGGAATCGCCGACGAGATCCGCCGACTTGCTCACTAGAACAAGAAGTCGACCGTCTACACTCGGAAATCCAAACCGCTCTTTGCCTCTTGTTGCCTGGTGAACTGGTTAAGCACGCAGTCAGCGAAAATACCAA
>CAJQUW010010823.1:0-38956 GCA_907163375.1 Prostheceraeus crozeri
ATATATATATAAGTGAAAATAAAAATCAGCCCAGATCTCAATAATGATTTATGCCAATCGATTTCTCAGATTTCACTGATTGTCAAGGCATCTAACAAAAAGTGAAAAGAGATACATGCATATCTATAACATACTCTAGGCATTCAAGGTAGGTAGAAATCTTTTTTAAACATAGCCTCCTTTCTTTCCCTTTCTACTCTTGGAAGCATTAGGAGATAGCGATATCTGGAGAAGTGAAATACGGGGACTGTGAAAAATTGATAACATTATACAAAACTTGCATCCATCGATCAAATTCAACGAAAAATATGGACCGCAAAAGTAGGAATTTTCTGGATGTCAAAGTATATATGATTTGCGACTCAAAATCATCCATCACGGGGAGTGATCTACCGTAAATTGACAGATATAATGAATTTCGTACCATTCAATTCGCCATCCCCGTCATATCTCACATAACATACCCGTATAATTTGGCTAATCGTATTAAGCGTATCGTCTCCGATAAACATTAAGAGACTAAGGTATCATGACCTGAAAATGAGATTATTGAATCTACCTATCCTAACAATCTAATTACGATGCATACATAAATCCGATCCCCTACAACAAAGCAAAAGATCAATTGCACAAAACTGTTATTCCTTTATTAAGAACCTACAATAAAACATCCTGACATTTTCAAGAAGTGATCAAACCGTTGTCCAGTACCTTACCTTTTCTAAGATCGTTCCAAAATTTGAGCTTAGATCAACATTCCGCCAGCCCAGATCATTGATTTCCATCCTCTCCAACCAAAATAGAATGACTATTCTCGGGGTCCAGCGGTGTAATGAAAGTCGCTGTAATAACTTGCGACTCCATTATTACGGTAAAGTATTACATTCAAACCCCATTTGGCACCAACATTTCGAAATAAATCAGAACCTTACCTGTACGTCGTCCAATGTTATTTATAAATTGCAATGTCGGAAATGCCATGAATTTTATATTGGCCAAGGCTGGGGACAGTTTTAGAAACACGAATTACCGTCCTCCGACAACAAAATTTTCATTGCTCTGTACTCGTTACCTCAAATGTGATCATAAACTTATAGCATGTGTGGTGAATGTCTTTCTATGCCACCCCTTTCTTTCAGCTATCTCCTATTGCTTCCAGATAGAAAGGGAATAGAAAGGAGGCGTATGTTCATAAAAAAGATTTCCCTTACTTGAAATGCCTAGTGTATTTTTATAGATATGCATGTATCCTTTCTCACTTTTTTGTTATATGCCTTGACAATCAGTGAAACTGAGAAATCGATCGGCATAAATCATTATTTGAGAATCTGGCAGATTTTTATTTCACTTATTTGGCGCCGTTTGCGTTTTCTGCTTTTTCTCTTCAATATATAAAACTATATAACCAGTTGTACACTTCTCGCCCGCACCAAAAAAATACCCTTTTACATATTCGCCTTAGTGAAAAGGCGATTGACTAGAAAATCAACCGGTTTGCGACGACGCTTATGAACGAGTGCCTCAAGAAGTTTTTGCTGTATATCCAATGGCTATAGACCTCACCAAGCATGTGGAAATTAAGAAAAAAAAAAAAACCCCCCGATTTTCCACTTTCCATGTGACAAGTGTTTAAGCACTCCCCCAATGCTTCCGGGATTGTTTGACAGTCTTTTCCATCTTAATTAATAGCAAAATGCAATTCCTAAGCTTTATTGAAGTCGATAATGATTCAATGTGAAAAATACATAATTAGAAAATATAATTAAAGTCGAAGTTTTGTTAGTTGTGCAGGGCCTATGGGATGCTATGACCCACAACTTTCATATGAAGTGAGTGTTTGATTGAGAAAGTTTGATCGATGAATTTTCAAGCAATTTTTTGCATACCACATTATTTTTGGTCATAAATCTCGAATCTGTCCTCAAACTTTTTCCAAAATCGTTCATTAAGTAGGTCACCCAGATGACCTAACTTAGACATAGCAAACCTTGTATAAACCCTTTTTTGCCGATATCCGTGTCTCATTCTCATCATTTACCACTTTCATGAGCATCCACATTATGATTTTTGATGTGAACATGTAGATGACATAAACATTTGCTTGATTGAAACCAATAAGTAGGCCAACCAGATTACCTGCTTTTATCCAAAAACTGTCTTTATCTAATTGTCGATATTCATATCACCAAGTATCATTGACATCCTTGATGGGCGTTAAAGCTATTTTAAGAAAAGAAAGCTCCTAGAATAATTTTTTTGCATGCTGGATAATCCAGAAGCAAGCCAAATAACTCCATGGTTGGTTTTGCTCACAAAAACTTATCACAAGTCCGTCAAATCGCTTGACCGCTGTTGAAGCTGCCGATTTGTTGTTCATTAGCTGCGCCAATTGTGTATTGTCTCATTTTGTACCATATTAATGTATCGGCCGAGTATAATGGTCCTCACCATGCAAAAACCTTGAAATGGACAAATGACGAATATCTTGAATTCTAGGATTTATTGTTTGACAACACAACCACAGATCCATAATATTTCACGGAACAACTCACACTAGAGATGTACAAACACAAAGCATAAAGATTATATCTTTTTATGGAACAATACTCTCTCTACATCCGAAAATAATGAAAATCTTTTCATGATTAAAGACAATGTGTGAATTGTTTTACTGTACAAACAGTAATTGGAATGAACGTGTTTCAAAAATGTTTTCCAGCAGCTGGATGCAAAATACTATCATGATATCTGAGTCATCTGAACCTTTTGGACAAGGTCGAAATACTTGCATAGGTTATCCTCACAACCAAGACGCGTTCAGAAAAAATGTTCATGAATGAGAATATCTTACATTCCATCGAATTTCTTCAATCAAGTGTGTATTTCATGAAACCGCGTTTTTCATTAACCCATTAACGACAATGGCATAAATAAAGTACACCGAAAGTATGAACATATTTTTGAATCGAAACCTATGCAGTTCGTGACAATGACGTTCAAAACGATAAATTCATTAAAAAACCACTGAACCACGTGTATTTTCTCACACTTTTATTTTAGTGTTTCTTTTCCCGTACTTTTGAAACAATTTTCTACCAAAAAACATGGGCGAATTAGTAAGTGGTGAAATTAACTACTTTGAATAAATGCAATCATCATAACTGTCGGCAAAAAGTTATGAATAATGATACTATTTGAATGAATATAATGGATATTTGTTTCGAAATTAGTGTGTATATGAATAATTGATTATAGCAAGTATACTTTATTATAACATGTCATTAGGGTTGGCACATGGGAAAAATCAAAGGTCAGCAGAAGATAATTGCAGAATGCCCTTTTCTAATGACGACAGTTATTAGTTATGTTGTAAAAGTACACTCAGGAAAAGAGCAGTATCTTTAATAATACAAGTTTATGGTTATATACATGTACTATACAGGTTTATTGTCTATTAGCAAATTTACCTTCCATTAGCAATTTTTTCCATAAAATCCATGGATGCGCTACAATGGTAATCAATCACCGGATCATTGACTTTTAGCACTACAAGAAGGATGAAGTATTTGTACGTTTGAAAAAAGTATAGCAAACAATGATATTGCAACAAAAAAAACAAAGTGAAAATAGTTAGTGGCGCTGGGGATCGAACCCTGCTTTCGTCGCAAAGCCGTGATAGTTCGTAGTTTTACCCACTAGACTGTGACACGTTGCTGACGACATGTGAAATCCTGCCGCTTAGTGTTCTAATAGCCTGAAATTCCCGCAGCTGCTTACCGGGTAATTACTATTATCCTTCCCAGGGTCGAACAAGTTGGTTGTGCGGTGAGATTGTGCGTAGACGGCGACGCTTGGCAGAGGGCGTTAGACACCGCTGAAAGTGGGATAAGGACGGATCTCCCGAATTTCGCGCGATTTATGCAACGCGCCCTAATCTCAATTATGATTCAGATGAAGATTGAGTGCTCCAGAAGGAACGATGACCGATGAAATAAGTTTGAATAACCTGGGATCACGGGTTTGCTGTCTGCTCCGGCTGCAATTAGAACTTATTGAAGTATGAGGATAGTGATGATGAAGTAGATGAACCTGCAGCTAAATGTCCTAAAATTGAAAATTGGGAGGAATCGTCGGTTTCAAGCACGTCATTCCCGTAGTCGCGAACGGAAGTCGACATATTTTGAGATCACCGATCTTGCAAAATCCATATAGGTATGATCGCAAAGATCATTGGCTGGTGACGGTCGAGACTTAGAGAAAGAATGTTCAAGGGGTGTTTCTAATAATATGGCAGATCAAAGCTCATCTGCAAAAGTGCAACGTTGGGCTTCACACTTGTGTTTCAAAAAAATACCACTTACTGTAACAGTGACAACTCTACCGACAATGGCATACATGTATGCCACCTCTGTAGAGAAAGATGCGGGAACGAAAATTTCTCGGAAACGATGAATTTGTTAATGTGAATAAGGTATTCGTGAAAAATGTTCACTGGTTTTATAAAATTTTGATTGCTAAAAAAAATCAGGGCGTTATTATGGGTTAATACTTCACATCGATTGAAACATTATCTTGGCTGTTTATAGTCTTTCGTAATAAAATAAATATAAGACAAAACAAAATGTCATAAGTAATTGCGAGGCCTTTCGCCGATTCTTTTCGGGCAACACTTCGGGACGCTTAATGAAAGAAAATTAAAGTCATTAATATACAGATAAAGAGAATTAAAGTCAAAGAGTAAAAGTCACTGCCACGGGAGTGGCGAGCGTCAATCAACACTGTTTGCTTCTGAAACGCATAAAACCGGCCGCAATGATTGCTATCAATGTCGCTTCGAGATAATGGACAGCAACATTGGAGGTGGCGTGCACGAACCAGCTGCTTGAAGAGGGAGGTTCTTTCTGGTTGGCTGCGAATCGAAATGATTGTGCACGTCATCGTGTGTTACTCTCACAATACTTCACCAATTTCATAGATTTGTTAGCAAAATTCGTTCGCCATATAAGTGCTAGCTCTGCGACAACTTTAGTTATGAATAAAGCTTTATAAACATCAAGTCGAGGTCGAATATGTTGTGATAATGAGTTGATTGACTAGTTCGATGATTTTAATTAGCAGTGCTATTACACCGGCTTAGGACCTAGAAAATTAAATCCATGTCCATTACCATGCCTCCTATTTCTGCGATATAAAAATCACTCAGGTTTAACTTAGAAGATTCATGAATCAGAGTGGGTGTCTTAACTCTCCTTGTTGCAGGTTGAGTCCTTGGACATTTCTTCGTCTTCTACATCATGAAAAATCCATGTGACATCCTTAGCAGAGCTAGCTTGGTTTCCAAGCTCCCATCGAATCCAAGATATGTAATTATTCCAGAAACTCAATATACCGGAATCATCGTGCTTAGTTGTGATTGTTTTCATTTTGTTACTTATTTCAGAGGCAGTAGCATTGCTGGCTTAGCTGGTGTAGTAGCCGGAAGACCAAAATAATAGCTGCTACGCTGGTGTGATTGCCACGGCCATATATTGTTTCTTTTGCTAAGTGTATTTCAAAAAAGTAACTGGAAACTGTCGAAGTCCATTGCATGCCTGATTAATAGTAGGAACCACGTAGCAGTGTCCTGAATCCATCGAAGATATCCTCAGTTCAAACATTGATCGTAGTGGGGCTCTACGAAGGGCATCGGGCATACAGTGGCAGCGCATCTGATCGATGCCGGTTGTCATGTTGCACTCACCTGCAGCTTCCCTCCCGCTATCAAAAAGTATTTTGTTGAACGTTTGGACAAGGCTGAAAAAGTAGGCATGGGTCAAGTGATGCTCTCTTAGAAACATTTCCTGAAATCTTTTTCGCGTTGTCCCATTGGATTCGCCCACGCAGTAGGCCTATTGATTTTCCTGATAGTCAAACTTTTTTCTATCGAAGAACTATTGCTGCATGTCTCCTTCTCATCGAAACGATGCTATATCAAGCAAACTAATGCAAAAATCGACACAGCACGATTAGCACTTTTAGCTGTTATGGCAAAGGTATATAACGTAGTTTTTAGAGCCATATATCAACTACATGTACTACATTATCCTATAAAAAAAAATAGGATCCTGCTAACTTCTCAGTCATTGTACCTGTGATAAAAATAAATTTTATGAGTCTCATCCAGACTACTTCGAAGAATAGTAATAAATGTTACCGAACCGAAACTCTCAAATGTGTTTTACTTAAAGTATAGGGATGTCGCGGGTAATTGCAAGTGAATTTGCGGATTCACCAATTCCACAAACGGCTGTCATCGGTAGTCGGTGTTTCGGATATCGGAGTGTAAAGCTTCCCACTCCAGGGGTGATTCAGGAGTAAGGATACAAACACTGACTCATCTGAACACATGCATGCAACACATCCATGGACACGGACCAGGCCCTGGCAGCATCTGTTTAGGCCTATTACACCTTGAAATCATCCTACCCACAGGTGTTCGCTGTCAAAATCCGTCTCCGACAAGTGGAAGTTGATGATTGGTGATGACCGGGTCCTAGGACATTGGTGCGGGACCAATGGCCCCTGGCAGCACTCTGTTTAGGCCTAATTACACCTTCAAATCATCCTACCATTACAGGTGCTCGCTGTCAAAATCCGTCTCCGACAAGTGTGGAAGTTGAGGATTGGTGATGACCGGGTCCTAGGAACTGGTGCGGACCAGGCCCTGGCAGCATCTGTTTAGGCCTATTACACCTTGAAATCATCCTACCACAGATGTTCGCTGTCAAAAATCCGTCCTCCGACAAGTGGAAGTTTGATGATTGAGTGATGACCTCGGGTCCAAGGAATTGGTTGTGGGACCAAATGCCCTGGCAGCATCTGTTTTAGGCCTATTACACCTTGAAATCATCCTACCACAGGTGTTCGCTGTCAAAATCCCGTCTCCGACAAGTGGAAAGTTGAGGATTGGTGATGTACCGGTCCTAGGAATTGGTGCGGACCAGGCCCTGACAAGCATTCTGTTTAGGCCTATTACACACTTCAAGAATCATCGTACCACAGGTGTTCACGGCGGTCAAAAAAATCCGTCTCTGACAAGTGGAAGTTGATGATTGGTGATGACCGGGTCCTAGAAATTGGTGTCGGACCATGAGGCACTGACAGCATCTGTTTAGGCCTATATACACCTTGAAATCATCCTACCACAGGTGTTCGCTGTCAAAATCCGTCTCCGACAAGTGGAAGTTGATGATTGGTGATGAACCGTGGCGTCCTTAGGAATTGGTGCCGGACCAGGCCCTGGCAGCAATCTGTTTAAGGGCCTATTACACCTTGAAATCATCCTGCCACAGGTGTTCGCTGTCAAAATCCGTCTCCGACAAGTGGAAGTTTGATGATTGGTGATGACCGGGTCCAAGAGAATTGGTGCGGACCAGGCCCTCGGGCAAAGCATCTGTTTAGGCCTATTACACCTTGAAATCAATCCTACCACAGGTGTTCACGGTCAAAATCCGTCTCCGACAAGTGGAAGTTGATGATTGGTGATGACCGGGTCCTAGGAATTGGTGCGGACCAGGCAAGCTGACAGCATCTGTTTTTAGGCCTACATTAACACCTTGAAATAAACATACTCTACCACAGGTGTTCGCTGTCAAAATCCGTCTCCCGACAAGTGGAAGTTGATGAATGGTGATGACCTCTGGGGTCCTAGGAATTGGATGCGGACAAGGCCCCTGTGGCAGCATCTGTTTAGGCCTATTACAACCTCAAATCATCTAGCTACCACGGTGTTCGCTGTCAAAAACTCCAGTCTCCGACAAGTGGAATCGTTGATGAATGGTGATGACCGGTCCTAGAATTTTTGGTGCAGAGTACCAGTAAGCCCTGACAGCATCTGTTAGGCCATTACACGATCCTTGAAATCATCCTACCCACAAAGGTTTTCAGCTGATCAAAATCAAATCCGTCCTCCGACTAGTGGAAGATTGATGCATTGGTGGATGCACCGGGTCCTAGGAATTGGTGCGGACCCAGGCCCTGGCAGCATCTGTTATTAGGCCTATAATCGATCCTACACCAGGTGTTCGCTGTCAAAATCAGACTCGACGAACAAGAAGTTGATGGTTTTTATTGGTGATGAACTCGGAGTTCCTAGGAATTGGTGCGGGACCCAGAGGCCCTGGACAGCATCTGTTTAGAGAGGTAGGCTATTACACCTTGAAATCATCCTACCACAGGTGTTCACACAGGTCAAAATCCGTCTCCGACCAAGTGGAAGTTAGATGGATTGGTGATGACCGGGTCTAGGAATTGGTGCGGACCCAGGCCCTGGCAGCATCTGTTTAGGCCTATTACACCTTGAAATCATCCTACCACAGGTGTTCTCGGTCAAAATCCGTCCCTCCGACAAGTGCAAAGTTGATGGATTGGTTGATGACCGGGTCTCTAGGAATTGGTGCGGACCTGGCCCTGGCAGCATCTGTTTAGGCCTATTACAATCCTTTGAAATCATCCTACCCACTACCACAAGGTGTTCACTGTCAAAATCCGTCTCCGACAAGTGGAAAGTTGAATGATTGGTGATGACCCCCGGGGTCCTAGGAATTGGTAGCCGGCGGACCACACAGGAGGTGCCCCTCTGGCACATTTCTGTTTAAAGGGAGAAGAGTAGAGGTTTAGGGCATTTTTTTACCTGTTTAGGAGATTGTGTAACCCTGGAGGAGCAGCATGCTGTTATAGGAAGGCCTATTATACACTTTGAAATCAATCCTACAACAGGTGTTCGCTGAGTCAAAATCCGTCTCCGACAAGTGGAAAGTTGATGATTGGTGATGACCGGTTCCTAGGAATTGGTGCGGACCAGGCCCTGGCAGCATATGTTTAGGCTATTACAACATCCTTTAAAATCCATCCGACCACAGGTGTTTCGCTGTTCAAAATCATTCCCGACAAGGTGAAAAAGTTGAAGGATTGTGGTGATAGACCGGGTCCTAGGAATTGGTGGGTCGGGGCGCAAGTGACAGAATGGGGCCCAAGTTACAGAAGTTGGCGGCGCGAGTGACAAGTACATATGTATAGTGGGTGGGGCCCAAGTTACACTTATATTTATTCGCATTGCGGGGCGCGAGTGACAGGAAGTGGGGGCGCTAGTTAGACAGCTATTTATACGAGTTTGGGCGCCAGAGTGACACTTATGGGGCGCGAGTTACACCTTAGCGGTGGGCGCGAGTGACAACTGGTTATATATATATATATATATATATATAATATATATCATATATAATATATATATATATTTATATATATAAGTATATATATATATATATATATATAACCAGTTGTAACTCGCGCCCCACCAAAAAATACACTTTTATATATTCGCCTAGTGAAAGCGATTGACTGAAATTCAACGCGGTTTACGACTTGAAGCTTATGAACAGTTGCCTCAAGTATGTTTTTGCTGTATTTCCAATGGCTATTGACCTCATCAGCATGTGGAAATAAGAAAAAACCCGATTTTCCACTTTTCCATGTGACAAGTGTTAGCACTCCCCAATGCTTCCGGGGATTGTTTGACAGTCTTTCCATCTTAAATTTATAGCAAAATGACATTTCCTAAGCTTTATTGAAGTCTTAAGATTCAATGTAGAAAAATACATATTTAGGAAAATATAATTAAAGTCGAAGTTTTGTAGTTGTGCAGGGCCTATGGGGTGCTATGACCACAACTTCATATTGAAGTGAGTGTTTGATTGAGAAAGTTTGGATCGATGAATTTTCAAGCAATTTTTTGCATACCACCTTATTTTTGAGTCATAAATCTCGAATCTGTCCTCAGTTTTTCCAAAAATCGGTCATTAAGTAGGTCACCCAGATGACCTACTTTGACATGCAAACCTTGTATAACCCTTGTTTGCGGATATCCGTTCTCATTCAGCATCATTTACCACTTTCATGAGCATTCCACATATGATTTTGATGTGAACATGTATACGACATAAACATTTGCTTGATTGAAGGCCAATAAGTAGGCCAACCAGATGACCTGCTTTTATCCAAAAACTGTCTTTATCCTTAATTGTCGGATATTTCATATCACAAAGTATCATTGACCTCCTTGATGGGCGTAAAGCATGATTTTAAGACAAGAAAGCTCCTAGAATATTTTTTTGCATGCTTGGAAGTCAAGAATCAAGCCAAATACTCATGTTGTTTTGCTCACAAAAACTTATCAGGAAGTCCGTCATCGCTTGACGCTGTTGATGCTGCAGATTTTGTTGTTCATTAGCTGCGACATTGTGTATTGGTGTCATTTTGTACCATATTAATGTCTCGGCCGTGTATAATGGTCCTCACCATGCAAAAACCTTGAAATGGACATGAATGACGGAATTTCTTGAATTCTAGGATTTATTGTTTGACAACACAACCACAGATCCATAATATGTCACGAACAACTCACACTAGAGATGTACAAAGCACAAAGCATAAAGATTCTATCTTTTTATGGAACAATACTCTCTCTACACCGAAAATATGAAAATCTTTTCATGATTAAAGAACATTGTGTGAATTGTTTTACTGTACACAGGAATTGGAATGAACGTGTTTCAAAAAATGTTTTCACAGCTGGATGCTAAATACTTCATGACAGTCTGAGTCTTCTGCCTTTTTGACAAGGTCAAAATTACTTGACATATGTTATCCTCATCATCCAAGACGTCGTTAAGAAAAATGTCATGAATGAGAATATCTTACATTCCATCGAATTTCGCATTTCAAGTGTTATTTCATGAAACCTCGTTTTCATTAACCCATTAACGACAATGGCATAAATAAAGTACACCGAAAGAGTGACATATTTTTGATCGAAACCTATGCAGTTCGGCGACAATGACGTTCAAAACGATAAATTCATTTAAAATACCACTGAACCACGTGTATTTTCTCAACACTTTATTTTAGTGTTTCTTTTCCCGTGACTTTTGAAACAATTTTCTACCAAAAAACATGGCGAATGAGTAAGTGTGAAATTATCTACTTTGAATATATTGCATCATCATAACTGTCGGCAAAGTAATGAATAATGATACTATTTGAATGAATATAATGGATATTTGTTTCGTAATTAGTGTGTAGTATGAATAATTGATTATAGAAAAGTGTACTTTATTTAGTACGCTGTCATTAGGGTTGGCACATGGGACAAATCAAAGTCAGCAGATGAGAATTGCAGAATGCCCTTTTCTAATGACATCAGTTTTAGTTATGTGTAAAAGTACTTCAGGAAAGAGCAGTATCTTTATAATACAAGTTTATGGTATTACATGTACTGTACAGGTTTATTGTCTATTAGCAATTTACCTTCATTAGCAATTTTTCCATAAAATCATGGATGCGCTACAATGGTAATCAATCACCGATCATTGACTTTAGCAGTACAAGAAGGATGATGTATTTGTACGTTGAAAAATATACAAACAATGATATTGCAACAAAACAAAGTGAAAATAGTTAGTGGCGCTGGGGATCGAACCCGCGTCGCAAAGCCGTGATAGTCGTAGTTTTACCCACTAGACTGTGACACGTTGCTGACGACATGTGAATCTGCCGCTTAGTGTTCTAATAGCCTGAATTCCCCAGCTGCTTACCGGTATTTACTATTATCCTTCAGGGTCGACAAGTGCGTGAGATTGTGCGAGACGGCGACCTTGGCAGAGGCGTTAGACACCGCTGAAAGTGGGATAAGACGGATCTCCCGAATTCGCGCGATTTATGCAACGCCGCCTAATCTCAATTATGATTCAGATGAAGATAGTGCTCCCAGAAGACGAGTCCGATGAAATAAGTTTGAATAACCTGGGATCGGGTTTGCTGTCTGCTCCGGCTGCAATTGAACTTATTGAAGATGAGGATAGTGATGATGAAGTAAGATGAACCTGCAGCTAAATGTCCTAAAATTGAAAAATTGGGAGGAATCGTCGGTTTCAAGCAGTCATTCCGTAGTCGCGAACGGAAGTCGACAATTTTGAGATCACCGATCTTGCAAAATCCATATAGGTATGATCGCAAAGATCATTGGCTGGTGACGGTCGAGACTTAGAGAAGATGTCAAGGGTGTTCTAATGGCAGATCAAAGCTCATCTGCGAAAAGTGCAACGTTGGGCTTCACACTTGTTGTTTCAAAAAATACCACTTACTGTAACAGTGACAACTCTACCGACAATGGCATACATGTATGCCACCTCTGTAGAAAAAAGATGGCGGAACGAAATTTCTCGGAAACGATGAATTTGTAATGAGAATAGGTATTCGTGAAAAATTTCACTGGTTTTTTAAATTTTGATTGCTAAAAAAAATCCGGGCGTTAATGGGTTAATACTTCACATCGATTGAAACATTTCTTGGCTGTTATAGTCTTCGTAATAAATATAAGACAAACGATGTCATAAGTAATTGCGAGGCCTTTCGCCGATTCTTTTCGGGCAACACTTCGGGACGCGTACATGAAAGAAAATTAAAGTCATTATATACAGATAAAGTGAATAAAGTCAAAGAGTAAAAGTCACTGCCACGGGAGTGCGAGCGTCAACACTGTTTGCTTCTGAACGCATAAAACCGGCCGCAATGATGCTATCATTGTCGCTTCGAGAAATGGCAGCAACATTGGGTGGCGTGCACGAACCAGCTGCTTGAAGAGGGAGGTCTTCTGGTTGGCTGCGATCGAATGATGTGCACGTCATCGTGTGTTACTTCACAATACTTCACAATTTCATAGATTTGTTAGCAAAATTCGTTCGCCATAATGCTAGCTCTGCGACACTTTAGTATGAATAATGCTTATAAACATCAAGTCGAGGTCGAATATGTTGGATAATGAGTTGATTGACTAGTTCGATGATTTTAATTAGCAGTGGCTATTACACCGGCTTAGACCTAGAAAATTAAATCCATGTCCATTACCATGCCTCCTATTTCTGCGGTATAAAAATCACTCAGTTTAACTAGAAACATGAATCAGAGTGTGTCTTAACTCTCCTTGTGCGGTTGAGCCTTGGACATTCTTCGTCTTCTACATATCATGAAAATCCAGTGACATCCTTAGCAGAGCTAGCTTGTTTCCAAGCTCCCCATCGAATCCAAGATATGTAATATTCCAGAAACTCAATATACCGGAATCATCGTGCTTAGTTGTGATTGTTTTCATTTTGTTACTTATTTCAGAGGCAGTAGCATTGCTGGCTTAGCTGGTTGTAGTAGCCGGAAGACCAAAATAATAGCTGCTACGCTGGTGTGATTGCCACGGCCATATATTTGTCTTTTGCTAAGTGTATTTCAAAAAAGTAACTGGACTGTCGAAGTCCATTGCAGCCTGATTAATAGTAGGAACCACGTAGCAATGTCCTGAATCCATCGAAGATATCCTCAGTTCAAACATTTGATCGTAGTGGGGCTCTCGAAGGGCATCGGGCATACAGTGGCAGCGCATCTGATCGATGCCCGGTTGTCATGTTGCACTCACCTGCAGCTTCCCTCCCGCTATCAAAAAGTATTTTGTTGAACGTTTGGACAAGGCTGAAAAGTAGGCATGGGTCAAGTGATCCTCTCTTAGAAACATTTCCTGAAATCTTTTTCGCGTTGTCCATTGGATTCGCCACGCAGTAGGCCTATTGATTTTCCTGATAGTCAAACTTTTTCTATCGAAGAACTATTGCTGCATGTCTCTCATCGAAACGATGATATATCAAGCAAACTAATGCAAAATCGACGCAGCACGATTAGCACTTTTAGCTGTTATGGCAAAGGTATATAACGTAGTTTTTAGAGCAATATCAACTACATGTACTACATTATCCTATAAAAAAATAGGATCCTGCTAACTTCTCAGTCATTGTACCTGCGATAAAAATAAATTTTGAGTCTCATCCAGACTACTTCGAAGAATAGTAATAAATGTACCGAACCGAAACTCTCAAATGTGTTTTACTTAAAGTATAGGGATGTCGGGTAATTGCAAGTGAATTTGCGGATTCACAATTCCAAAACGGTTCATCGGTAGTCGGTGTTTCGGTATCGGAGTGTAAAGCTCCACTCCAATGATTCAGGAGTAAGGATACAAACACTGACTATCTGAACACATGCATGCAACACATCCATGGACACGGACCAGGCCCTGGCAGCATCTTTTTAGGCCTATTACACCTTGAAATCATCCTACCACAGGTGTTCGCTGTCAAAATCCGTCTCCGACAAGTGGAAGTTGATGATTGGTGATGACCGGGTCCTAGGAATTGGTGCGGACCAGGCCCTGGCAGCATCTGTTTAGGCCTATTACACCTTGAAATCATCGTACCACAGGTGTTCACGGTCAAAATCCGTCTCCGACAAGTGGAAGTTGATGATTGGTGATGACCGGGTCCTAGGAATTGGTGCGGACCAGGCCCTGGCAGCATCTGTTTAGGCCTATTACACCTTGAAATCATCGTACCACAGGTGTTCGCTGTCAAAATCCGTCTCCGACAAGTGGAAGTTGATGATTGGTGATGACCGGGTCCTAGGAATTGGTGCGGACCAGGCCCTGGCAGCATCTGTTTAGGCCTATTACACCTTGAAATCATCGTACCACAGGTGTTCGCTGTCAAAATCCGTCTCCGACAAGTGGAAGTTGATGATTGGTGATGACGGGTCCTAGGAATTGGTGCGGACCAGGCCCTGGCAGCATCTGTTTAGGCCTATTACACCTTGAAATCATCCTACCACAGGTGTTCGCTGTCAAAATCCGTCTCCGACAAGTGGAAGTTGATGATTGGTGATGACCGGGTCCTAGGAATTGGTGCGGACCAGGCCCTGGCAGCATCTGTTTAGGCCTATTACACCTTGAAATCATCCTACCACAGGTGTTCGCTGTCAAAATCCGTCTCCGACAAGTGGAAGTTGATGATTGGTGATGACCGGGTCCTAGGAATTGGTGCGGACCAGGCCCTGGCAGCATCTGTTTAGGCCTATTACACCTTCAAATCATCCTACCACACGTGTTCGCTGTCAAAATCCGTCTCCAACAAGTGGAAGTTGATGATTGGTGATGACCGGGTCCTAGGAATTGGTGCGGACCAGGCCCTGGCAGCATCTGTTTAGGCCTATTACACCTTCAAATCATCGTACCACAGGTGTTCGCTGTCAAAATCCGTCTCCGACAAGTGGAAGTTGATGATTGGTGATGACCGGGTCCTAGGAATTGGTGCGGACCAGGCCCTGGCAGCATCTGTTTAGGCCTATTACACCTTGAAATCATCCTACCACAGGTGTTCGCTGTCAAAATCCGTCTCCGACAAGTGGAAGTTGATGATTGGTGATGACCGGGTCCTAGGAATTGGTGCGGACCAGGCCCTGACAGCATCTGTTTAGGCCTATTACACCTTGAAATCATCCTACCACAGGTGTTCGCTGTCAAAATCCGTCTCCGACAAGTGGAAGTTGATGATTGGTGATGACCGGGTCCTAGGAATTGGTGCGGACCAGGCCCTGGCAGCATCTGTTTAGGCCTATTACACCTTGAAATCATCCTACCACAGGTGTTCGCTGTCAAAAATCCGTCTCCGACAAGTGGAAGTTGATGATTGGTGATGACCGGGTCCTAGGAATTGGTGCGGACAGGCCCTGGCAGCATCTGTTTAGGCCTATTACACCTTGAAATCATCGTACCACAGGTGTTCGCTGTCAAAATCCGTCTCCGACAAGTGGAAGTTGATGATTGGTGATGACCGGGTCCTAGGAATTGGTGCGGACCAGGCCCTGGCAGCATCTGTTTAGGCCTATTACACCTTGAAATCATCCTAACCACAGGTGTTCGCTGTCAAAATCCGTCTCCGACAAGTGGAAGTTGATGATTGGTGATGACCGGGTCCTAGGAATTGGTGCGGACCAGGCCCTGGCAGCATCTGTTTAGGCCTATTACACCTTGAAATCATCGTACCACAGGTGTTCGCTGTCAAAATCCGTCTCCGACAAGTGGAAGTTGATGATTGGTGATGACCGGGTCCTATGAATTGGTGCGGACCAGGCCCTGGCAGCATCTGTTTAGGCCTATTACACCTTGAAATCATCGTACCACAGGTGTTCGCTGTCAAAATCCGTCTCCGACAAGTGGAAGTTGATGATTGGTGATGACCGGGTCCTAGGAATTGGTGCGGACCAGGCCCTGGCAGCATCTGTTTAGGCCTATTACACCTTGAAATCATCCTACCACAGGTGTTCGCTGTCAAAATCCGTCTCCGACAAGTGGAAGTTGATGATTGGTGATGACTGGGTCTAGGAATTGGTGCGGACAGGCCCTGGCAGCATCTGTTTAGGCCTATTACACCTTGAAATCATCCTACCACAGGTGTTCGCTGTCAAAATCCGTCTCCGACAAGTGAAAGTTGAGGATTGGTGATGACCGGGTCCTAGGAATTGGTGGGTCGGGCGCAAGTGACAGAATGGGGCCCAAGTTACAGAAGTTGGGGCGCGAGTGACAAGTACATATGTATAGTGGGGCCCAAGTTACACTTATTTATTCGCATTGGGGCGCGAGTGTCAGGAAGTGGGGCGCTAGTGACAGCTATTTATACGAGTTTGGGCGCGAGTGACACTTATGGGGCGCGAGTTACACTTAGGGTGGGGCGCGAGTGACAACTGGTTATATATATATATATATATATATATATATATATATATATATATATATATATATATCATGCACGAAAATTTTCGGGATGCACGAAAATTTCGAAATTCTAGAATCCGGACACTGGTCTTAACTCCAGACTTGGATAGCATATTCGTGTTGGGGGCGAATCGATGTATTGGAAGATGGACAAGCAATTCGGGTCGGCGTCCCGAGAGACAAATGACCTGAGGATGGTAGACACAATTCGGTTAGCTCTCTGAACTTAAGTCTGACTGTGCCGAGAGAATTTCAGGTTCTTTCGGCATGAGAACTCACACAGTTCTTCACACAGCGGGAGTGATTCATATTTTTTCCACACATCGCCATAGAAACATATTTTCGTGTATAGTCTCTTTTCTACAAGGGCGATTGATTATAATGTGGTCACGTACGTGGAACCACATTAATTTGCATAGTAGCCTACACGGTTATAAAGTTTAAATAGAAATTTGAATCATGCCAAGTTTTGTTCAGCTTGTGCATATACATGGTGTTACCAATATAGCTCAAACTTTGGTCTACATTGATATTTTAGAAATGCAATAAGATAATAACTTGAGCAATTAAATATATCACAAACACAAAGATGGCGACACGGGGGGTCTAGGCACAAGATTTCGAATCTTATCCCTGAAATCAAAAGCTGCGCAAATTTTTCGCAAATTATGGAGTGGGAGGCCTGGAAGTGGCCCTTTAAGATCGCGAGAGGCCCTTAAGAGATTGCGAGTGGGCCCTTTTAAAATAGTGAAGGGACCCTTTAAGATCGTGATGGGGCCACATTTAGATTTTGAAAGTGACCCATAAGATTTTGTGAAGCATCCCTTTGAGATTGTGAACGGCAACTGTTTTAGTTTTTGAAGAGCACTTTTTAGATATGAATAGACCCTTGAAGATAAGAGCCAGGGATGCGGAGTCCTATCATTTTGATAGGACCTTCGACTCCGGGTGGCAAAGTATATAAGCTTAGTTTTTTTGAAAGATTAACTGGCAGCCTACATCACAGATCATTACAGGCTTGCCTGAATCGATATTTAGTGATAATTGCATCAATTATCAATCATTTTTGATGAAAGTTGATCAAATGTCGCTTTAAGTTGGATGCATGCGACTCGGCTCCTCCCATCTTCTTGATGTGTGCTTCACAAGGTTTTTCTCCAGTCTCTATCAGGCACGAAAATCCCCATCCTTCTCCAAAAAATATGAGTACACTTTCGATTTTAATTAATATCCGCTTTAGAGTAGCCATCACACACGATTAACGTGAGAGTAAGATGCAATGTTCTTAAACAAACCAGTATTTCATTTTTGTTCCTCTGATGTGACCTTTTGGTGCGTTAAGTGTGATCGAAGGGGCTATAGGAAGGCTTGTCTTGTCTATCAAATCACCGAGTGAAAAGACAATCCTTTTTCACTATCACGGTTCATTCCTTCAACTATTACAAGCTTTGCATGCACTGCTGTCTCTGTACTTTTGTTTGACGGAGAAAGCTGACATCAAGGCAATGACAGCTATGCACGAGAATAAATGATTTGTTTTGTATTTATATTATTTCGGGTCTAGTTGTAGACCGGAGTCTGGAGTCCTGGGTACTTTCAATTTGATAGGACTCCGACTCCAGCAAAAATGATGGGACTCCGACTACACATCCTTGATAAGAGCATGTGAGTCCTTTTTAGATTATGTAGGGCTCTTTAAAAATTGTGAACGGGGCTGTGCAGATTGTTGGGGGACCTTGAAGATCCTGGAATTTTTAAGGGTGATCAAATTCAAAGCATGATGCTTTCTAAAAATCCGCATGACTCTTGAGCAGAAGATTCTTACAAGGAAGTCAGTGATCTTTTCGTCAATCCTAAGAAACTGGACAAAACGCAAGTAACCAAGGTTTTGAAATAAGAAATAAATTTTGGTGGGAACCCGGTGGTAAAAATGGATCGGAAAATGCTCAGATTCAAAGCGTTTTCTCGATTCCGCATCGGTCAATCCTGAAATCGTACAATTTCCGATTAATTCATAATCGAAAAGTGAGCGAATTGTATTTTCCGGAGAAAGACACTGAGATAGCTGTCGAAACGCGTCCTGAATTACACTCGTATTATATTTGTGGAATTGTCGTCGATATGGTTTTCAATGTTCTGCTTTGTATCATCTTATGGATTGTACAAAAGTGTAAAGGTGACAACATATTTTTATACTGTGAACCGCTTATATTAAAAGTTCCATTCGTATGTTGCGAAAGTATGAGAAGGCAGTGGAGAAACAGCAAACTAAAATTAGATAAAATCTTTCTTTGAGAAATGTCTATGCTGAATGTAGTCCCGAAATTTTTGACTACAAAAGTTCCTAAAGTTAAAGACTTTGAGGGAGATTGGTGATGATTGTAATAAGATAGTGTTAACTACACATTTGAAGTACGTTGAGGAAGCAGATCAAAAATAATGATAAAAGTTTGATGTCTTTGGACGCCAGAGGATTATATAGTTTTCTTCCTTGGGTTTTCGTTTTGTTCTGCTGAAAACTACTTGTAGTAAAATATGTAAAAATTAAAACTGTTGAATGTTATGGTAGAATGATAAAACTTTAAAGACTTTGGTTCTCGAATCGAACGAGTGTACCGGGACGCCATAGTCAACCTTTAGTAATTATCAAAATCTAACGTAGAGGTGAACGAGCTCTTAAGGTATGTTTTGAAACATAGCATTATCCCTAAGAATCTAGATTGTGATAACTAAAATACGAAGTGGAAAAATCAATAGCTGTAAACATGAAAAATAATGATCAATTTGATTTGACCCCAACTGTTAAACAAGAAATACAGAACTTAGTCACTAATTTTATTAAAGATGGTAAAAAAGTTTGTAATGAACAGAAAAATAAAAGAATACACGAAATTCTAAGTAAACTGGCTAAGCGTAAAGACATACCAACCGTTACCGAACCCAACCGTATACCCAACCGTTACCGAAGAAAGCCGAGTTTACAGATATTTATGTAAATATGTGAAGCGATATGTGAGTGATAATACATATAAGTACATTATGCCGTCGGGTAGCGAGCCCGGAAGGATGTATGGTACTGTTAAATTTCACAAAAAGTTATTAAGCCGATGCGACCGATTATAAGTACGATTGGCTCTGTTAGTTATAATTTAGCAAAGTATCTAGATAACATTATTAAAAAACAAATTGACGATACCATATATTCTGAAGTCGACACAGCACGTGATTAATAATATTAATGAACATAGGAATCTGTTTAATGATGAAAATATTTTAGTGAGCTTTGATGTAGTTTCTCTATTCACAAATATTCCAGTCGATGAAACTATTCAGATGGCAGCGGATTTAGTTTATAGAGAAAACTCTTCCAATAAACCTAAGTACGGTAAAGATGTCTTTATAAAACTAGGTAAATTTGCTACTCAAAGACATTTCCTTTTTGATAATAAAATATTCAAACAGGTTGATGGTGTTAGCATGGGTTCACCCCTTGCACCCACTTTAGCTAATCCTTTCCTCTCTGAAATGGAACGAAATTGGCATAATGAGGAGTAGTCCCATATATTACTATAGATATGTTGATGACTGCAAATGTATTTTTGATGACATTAGTAAAGTTGAGTGCTTTAAACAATTTCTGAATCAACAGCACCCGAATTTAGAATTTACCTCTGAAGTTGGAGGTAAAAATATTTCATTTTTGGACGTAAACATAAATATGACCAATACTGTAGAAACTAGTGTTTTAAAGATACGTATACTGGCCTTTTATTAAATTTTGAAGCGAATTGCCCTAAACAATGGCAGTCTGGCCTAGCATTAGGTGTGATTAATCGTGCGTATATTATATAGAGTACTTGGAACATTTTCCATGATGAGATTCAAAAATACTACACATTTTTGAAGGTAGTAGTATAAGTATATATAATACATCTTCATCTATTTGTTTAGAAGTTCATGTCATCGCGACGAATTGACAAACATTTGTACAGTAGACCATAAAGTTTCTGTCATAATACGAGTAGGGCCTACATGTAATTTTCCGCATGCAGCATTGTTCTTTTTATGATACAAAGCAACGGTAAGTCTATCGAAGACGCCCCTATCCGCGGGACGGGGTCGGGTAACACCAGCCAGCCTGTCGAAGACATCACTCAGCAGCAAGGCTTATCTAGATGTATTTCCTGTGTTTCCCATTGGAATGAAACATCCGTTACTCATTACCATACATTACTAATTTCTCGCATCTCTATTTTCAGATTCCCTAAGAGAAGAGAAAATTGGGAATGAGAAGACGATTGAAGAGGTGATCGAGAAAATGTTGAAGGATGCAACTTACCGCGGCGGAGGGAGGAGGAGGTGACAGTCCGGCTCGAACAAGTTCTCCTCGCCAAGCCATTTCGGGTGGAAGCAATTGCCTGCCACACCAACGAGCCAGGAGTCGCAGAGCCTGCACTGGAAGGACGAGATGTTCTGGAGGAGAAGTTGAATCGAACAATTTCGCCTAAAATCACATTGGACTTGTTGTCCGAACATTTTAGTTTTAGTATAGAAATCCAGATGATTGTTGATAGATTGTGTAGTACGCTATTTCTAGATTTCATGTATGTTTTTTTTAATATGATGTTATTGAATGAATTCTGTCTTCGTTTTCAACAGTTGTTAATTGGCCTAGCCCAGGTTGTAGTTCAGGACTAGGAAAAGCGTGTGCAGGTATAGTGGTATAATTTTTTTACGAGTGATTCAGATTGTACAGGTGTGGAATGCAATATTACTTTCTACAGCATTTTCATGCAGAATCGTCCTATGAATCTGATTCAAAGTTAAATCAACTGGTGTACCTATCTATGTTTTCCCATCATTGCTGCATAAATTGAAGATTACTGAAAATCTGAGTCCGACATCTTCGTAAATGAGCTCTAATTTTTGATATTTCATTTAAAATGACATATGATGTAGGCCTACATACTGTAAAATGAGAAACGAAATTAAGGAGACTCCAAGTTGCAGTCAGATCATTTGGTGGTGTCCTCCTTAATTTTCCGCACCATTTTTCGATCTTCACCAAGTTAGGTGCAGTTATTTGCTTGCTATCTGAAACCGCCAAACGCAAATAACGCGTAATTTAAATGACCCAAACGCCTCGCGTGATTCTCTGCGATATACACGTATCTATAGCCATTCTAAATAGGCTTGGACTTTGCGGCTGATGTCTGCATGCATTAGAGGCTAAACAACGCAATAGGTTTTATACTCAAGATAGACAACACGTAGAATTGGTTCAGCCGTGGTTCACGCGTAATCACGCGTGATTAATTGCAATATATCTATGGCCTTTCTATCCAGACCTTGACTTTGCGGCTTTTGTCTGCATGTGTTAGATGCTAAGCATTGTTCTATATTCAGAATAGACGCAGCACGTAGAATTGGTTCAGCATTGGTTCACGCGTAACCATGGATGTTTGGGGTGCTCCGGCACTAGAGAAACTTCTGACTTAATCGTACACGATCGACTTGCACGTTCTTCCCCGATCTTAGATGTCTCATGCAAAGACACTTACACGATCGTATCAGACTTTGCATGACGATTATGAAATGTACGTCCTTATCAGATCGTGTCAGAAAATGTTCGTCAATCTACGATCGTGTCAGATTAAGAATGATCATGTCAGAAAATGTTCGTCAATCTACGATCGTGTCAGATTAAGAATGATCATGTCAGAAAATGTTCGTCAATCTACGATCGTGTCAGATAATATGTCGTTGACCTCACGTCGCCATGATAAGCGGAAATTCCTAATCAGAGTGAAATAAACTCAGTGAGAGATTCGAACTCTCATTCCGACTAATCATATCGACGTGAAGATCTACCGACACCACAAACGAGTAGATTAAAAATCATACGTGGACACCGCAAATGAACATTTTACGCATTCATAATAAACTGAGATAATTTCATGAAATTCACGATTTCATGTTCTTTTGAAATAACAGTTCTTCATTCCTTTGAAGGCTATTTAGCCAGTTCAGTTCGGTTGCTGCAGCTTGCTCTGCTATAATAGATGCCATCGTTTTGGCCACATTAAACCGTACTGCTAGGTCCTTAATGGACGAAGAAACCATCCTATGCATTTGTTAAAGGCTTGAAGTTGCACACATCGCATCAAAGTATTTTGTTCAACAGGCATTTACTTACTGTAGCAATGAAAAGGCTCAACGATGTTGCTGTGACCAATTCCCAATACCTCAGCGATATAGGCCAAAATCCTCTTCATTCAATTACCGCTCCAATGGAGATCCGAACTGAAGAATAAACTAAATCACTTAAATTATTTTTCATAATTGCCTCCTGAACATTAAATAGTTCACGGCCCTTCATAAATATCCAACTGATTTGCGTATTGCGCATGCTCTAAAGGAGAGGCAAATACTAACGTTCGTAATATTAATATACTCCACTGCAACTAATTTTCGAACTATGCGTAAGAAAGTGCGAAAGTAAATGAGTGGTGCCCCAGGAAAAAATGCATGCACTAATGCAATGAAATTTTCTGCTTGAGATATGTAAGGGCGCTAAGTAGGCACAATCTCATTCAAAGATATTTCAATTGATTTTCCAGCTAAAATGTGAGAGGTAGGGTTTCAAGACATGAGGTTACTAACTAAAACAGAGTCTGCTTGAGGATTGGCAGGACGGCGTCTGTTGTGATAAGCGCTCGCAAAGAACCTTGGTGGTTTTCCCTTGTGCTTTGGGTTACATCGACCCTTGGGATGTCCTCCGAGACAAACTAATTGGAATTACATGTCCCTTATTTACTCAATGAAGCATGCTATATAATCATGCTATGGAAAATAGGTATTGTATAACTCATACCATACACGCAAAGCTTTCCTGAGAAAGATTATTTGTATGAAACACAAGTAGGTTTTATATCATGAAATGAAATGTCTGGTTTTAATATATGAAAAATGGAGCATCAATGATATGGATACTGTAATATCATACGCAAAAATGCATCATAATACATAAGTCCACTATTTTTCAATTTTTCATATATTCGATAAACTACAAGTACACATGCATTAATTCATTCAATGTGTTCATACTTTGATCTGAAATAGGGGACAAAAACAGAAACAGCTAGCATCTCCTGTAACTTCATGTTACATGCAAATCAATGATATGGACAGAACATATAATGAGGGAAGGACATTGATCAAAATATATTATAAAATCAACTTAATAACTATAATATCGCTTGAATTGAATCACATTTATGGTATTCATATGTTATAACCCAACTAAAAATGCGAAACGTACGTACCCATTTGATCTCAGATTGAAATTTTCGCATGTTGACTTAGAAGTCATCAATTTCATAACAATGTAAATTCAAAGCTTGAGGAAAGCGGACGGGACCATAAAACAAATATGTTCCTTAGCAGAATATAAAAAAAGAAAATTAAGTTAATCAATTAATAATTCAGCATTGAAAAATCTAACTTGTTAGCATTTTTATTAAAGACAATCTTAGAGAAGTTGCCACCATTGAAAAGCATGAGGTCATGGATGAGTGTGATGTAATTATTTCATTGTGAATAATTTTGAGATAATTATCTGACTAATAGTAAATCAATTCCGTAAGAAGGACACATAGCATAAACATTTTCCAACAAAAATGATAAAATGGAATCACAGCGAACAGGATGTAGTATCGCAAAAACATGAATCGTCACTAAACTCTGCAAAATAGCTATTAGGTATCAAACTTTCCTTGGTCAGCGGAAGGCTGATACATGTAATATTTACATGCTCTGTTTAAGAGCTTTTGCATCCTACACTTCCAACATACTAGAAAATGCCTCTATCTTGAAATTTGAAAGCTTAATGGAAAATAAAAATCTGTATATTTACCTAATATAGATTACCAAACTAATTTCTAACTGTGTTTTGCACATGTAGACAAAAATATCAGATCACTAAAAACAAATAATACAAACCCTGGTGGAAAATTTATTGGCTTGATTTTTTAGCTTCGCACCTGATACAGAGTAAAGCCTAGTATAAAAGCTTTTCCTGGAATTTAAATTGCTGTTTACTTACACTAATATTTCCAACGAATTTTATTGAGAAAGGTCGACCTCCAGCAACTGATAAATGATCAAGCTAACCAAATTTGTTAATGGTTTGAAGCGCATATCATAAGCAAAATCGCAGAGTTTCTGCATTTTCTTGCAACCTTGTTATTATCAAGGATTGCATGTATATTTCATCAACAGACCTTTAAACTCTTGTTTCCAACTTGCAATAGAACAACAATAAATTAACCTTAGATCAAATGTACTGATATTTTATCTTTAATAAGCAATGAATTAAATATTTTGTTTATCTGCTTCGGTTTACTAGAAGTGCGATTAATTCGAAAACGATGGCACATACAGGAACTTGTTAAGTGGGCAAAAAAGGAATTCCTAATACAATACAGAGATAGGAAAAAAAAGTCGTGCGTATTTATGAGTCTCTTGTAAATTAGAAATGATTCAAATAAGATATTTACAATAACCAAAAAACAGTAAGTAGCTCTAAGTGCAAAGCTTAACTGTATTCTATTTATGTTTAACTACTTATTGGTATTTAGTTATTTCAAGTATCTGATTATAATCATTTCAAATTTATAAGGGACCCATAAATCCTTCGGCTGTATGTACACAGCATCATCAACGAAGTGTAGCAACGACTTTCAGTATGAAAGATCTGAAAAACACGGACAACACATACATCAGAGTTTCATAAGAATCAGAATTATTGACGAATTCGTCATCTGCAAATAATGCATTATTTATTTGTTAGCGAAAAAGTTTCATAATACTAAATAAATGTCACCAAATACTAAAATAATTACTTCCAATAACCTAAGATAAAGATGGGTTACCTCGTTCATCGAGAAGTCGAACAACAAACACAATGCAATGTGGTATTCAACTTAAGTTATACTTGGTATTACCCATTGTCTGTCTAGATGACTGATAATCACCAGCATCATTGCATCTGGGTACAAAATGCATATGAAAACTTAATATAGAGAGAAATAAGAGACAGTTTTTGTTGAGAAGAAATATCATGAATTGGTTCTAGGTTCGACAACGCAGACTGAATGAAAGCTAAAAGTAATCTGAAATGTAATCACAGCAACATCGCAGATGATGTATAATTCATCGTAGTACTGTTAGAAACATTTAACAAATGCTTATTACATTGCGTTTCTGCACTTCATGTTCATATACGCTATATTTATATTATCATTCATGACAATGTGACATATTATCTTAATACATATATAATCGACATTCATACCATTACATACTATGCTTCATGGCATATTAATGCATACGTAACCGAAGTTCATATTAATATAGATAAAACTACATGTATGTTACATCGATGTTAATACACACGCTTGCGAAATTCATGCCAATACATACCGTGCTTCGTGGCATGTTAATTCATACCTATGCATAATATGTTATTATAAATGTTTCATAGTATGTTATTACATACGCATGCGCTATTCATACCAATGCATGCTATGTTTCATAGCATGCTATTACATGCGCGTGCGTAATCATACTATTTCAAACTATGATTCATGCGGAATTATTTCTTACGGGAGCATTTTGAAGCCTTTCCTGGGACATTTCTATCAAAACCAAGTTTCAGAAGCATTTTGACCAGCTATCAATGTGAAAGTAAATAAATCAATGCTTATTAATGGACGCAGAACAAAAATTCCAGCTACTCAAAAAAGCAAGGCTATGGAGCAAACATCCAGTTTAAATACAAATTGAGCCAAATTATTTTACAATTAAAAATCTTTTATTAGTTGTCTTAGAATTCTGAACACGAAATTTCATTTAGACAAATATTCAGAAAACCTTTTTCGTAGCTTAGTTCGTATATTTCGTGAATGGAAAGATTCATAAATGTATTCGTGCATGTAGCTACACGCATCGTGAAGTTAAAACTAGCTGCTATCATATATTTCGGTGTTGACAATTATTTCATTGCACAAATATATAATTTTCCCAGATACATATATAATTAGTTTGAGTCAAAACCTGTTTTTGCAGCCTGCACAAGTTTTACTAGTCATTAAACGTAGCTGAAACACAGGAGACTAAGATCATCCATCATGACTAATTAAATGATTTTTCAGCTGCACGTAGGGACATTTTTCTAGAGTTATGACTATAACTCCGATAAGTTTGGTAAAGCGCTGGTCAGACGTAAGACGTGTGCGGACGGTATCTACATTATATTGTTTGTGTGTGATTCTAGTAGAGTTGTTTTCAACCGCTTTAAGTATGTGCACTCGGTAGAATAAATCAACAGTTTCGTAGATATTACTAGCAATATCAAATCTTAAAATTTGCAGTCGACTCCCGTGTTTTCTAGTTGTGTGATTGATACTCGCATTACTCAAAACAGTTTCTTGCGTTGAAAAAACGGATAATTAGTATGAAAAAATGTATGTATCAAATAAAAACATAGCATGCAGACAATCTGGCAACCTTTAACTAACATGCGTTGTTTTGCAAAACAAAGATCATTTTCCAGCAGTCGTTTAAGCCCGAGTATTAAAGACGATAATACCAGTGACTAGAAAAATCGTGGAGTAAAACCAAAATGCTTCAAAAATAGCCCTCGATATAATGAAAGATCTATCGACAGTAAGTTGCGTGACAGTAAGACAGTAAGTGAACTACATTCCATCAGTTCATAGATCGCCGGTACATTTGTAGTTGTGGACCTTTGGTGAAAGTTTATAACCAGCAGTGCAGTCGGAAATCTTGGTGGCATTCAATGCCGGTAAATCTTTTCCTAAAGATTTTGAAAGACCTAAAATCTTCGGAGCAAATGTCAGCGGTAGCCTATTTTCGGCTAAGAAAGTGATAAGATTTGCCTGGACCCTCACAATCCTATCGCTAAGCGAGATGTGTTGTCCTAACGATACTGAAGAAGAGCCCGGAAGAATAACCATATTCGCTACTGATGCACTGATGTTCCGGTGTTTTTTGGTATCACTGTGCTTCTCAAATTCCCTTTTCCCATTTAGCCCATTAGCCCATAAGACGGAAAAGACGGAAATTTACGAGCCCTGAATAAGTGACGCACATGCAAGGACGTACTAACTTGCACTAAGTTGGGACGCATATACGCGTCATAGCCGTTAACGGGATTCTTCTTATCCAGTTCTATACGACTGACGTTTCTCAAGTCACAATTAACATTAAGTCTGAAGAAAAAGCAGAACTTGAACATAGCACTCATAAACATAATACGACCTCACAACATATAAAGAGGAACATGGCGTGTATTTGTATACGTACGAGCGAAAAATATGCACTGAACATTCAAAAATATCAATTACTGCATGTGCGGATAAAGGCTCACATGGACAGAAATTTATCAACGATAATGGGGAAAAAGAGAGCTACCTATGCGAGCGCAGAGCATAGGAAGTCAGAGAATGGTGACAAAGTAAATAATAACATTCATTCATATTCATGTAAAGCAGCAGTTTCGAAACATTATACATATATTTTTCAATAAATACGCGAATCATCTCTCCCTCTTCTCACTCAAACGACATGATTGAGTGACAGCCATAACTCCAAGAAAAACAGGCTAGTCTTCGACTAAACAAATTACGAAATCAAAACTTAGCATTTGATAACTTTCTAAAATCTCGTACCCACAACCACACCAATCGTGTTTCTAGGATTATCAGACTTTTCTAAAAATGTGAAGCTGTCACTCTTGTGCCAGAAATCTGGTGCGCATCAGGCTAGTGACATGATAAATGTATTTCCCAAATTAAGTCTGGCATGTGGGACCACAAATATCAGCGATATGATGTTTGGAATAATTGAATGCTACATAAGGATGGTCATCCTGACCTGCCTGAAGAATAAAGGTTCAAGCATACTATCACTTTATAATCAATAGGCTACCTGTAGTTATGGCCAAATTTTAATTTTTACAATCAGAGAGAGAGCAGTCACTGCTAAATTCCGAATGTCATAGCGAGCTTATATGAGCGAAAGCCATTTCGTAGCTCTAATTCAGATTTACGCGACTCATCTCTCCCTCTTCTCACTCAAACGACATGATTGAGTGACAGCCATAACTCCAAAAATAATTGGCCTGAATTTGCTTTGCCCTTGTAGTACATGCATGGAGGCTTATTCTATGTATAGAAGTATTTTTGAAATAATTCTATCATCATGTCGTGTACTATCTTCAAATTATGAAGAAACGAGATGCAGGATAAGACCATCCATTCGTTCAGAAAATGTGTCAACCCTACGATTCAGTGGCCAACATTTGGCAATTTTAACAACTACTTGTTCGCAAAAAACGCAGTATTTCTAATCGCTTTATGAAAACCTTGTTCTCACATCGTGACCCTGTCTGTTTGCATCAACTTTGTTTTGAGAAATAGAAATAAAATGACATGCCAGCAGAATAACATTCTGTAGCAGTAGGTGTTCATAATGACAGCCAACGTACAGCCACAAGTAATATGGAACATGAATTACAAGATAAGCTTGTGCGATTGAGTGTTCTGCTGTTGAAGCTTGAGCTTCTATATGTTTCTAAAAATTCATATACTACATGCAAATTTGGGGCCTGCTATTATGGGCAGTGGAAATTCATATTTTAGGAGCCAACGACGGAAATAAAGCACAATGCAAATAATAGGACTCTAGAGCCTCCCTGAAGATCGATTTTTGAACTCAAGAGCTTCAGCTTAAAATCAAACCCTTAAGCCGACACACCATTTCACATGTCAAAAACATCTATGAAATTTTGAATACAGTGTGTTGTCCAATTAAACACATTAATATTACATTAATAGGCAAGCTCTCAACACCAAATTTTCAGTGAGACCGCGCAGAAACGTATTTATAAGTACGACATAGCTGACTACAAAGAACTCAACGGAAGAATGCAAAGTTAAACAAATACCCTAATGGAAATTCCTAGAAAGAAATAGTCCATTGAAAGTCCAAGGTTCAATAAAAAAAAAAACTAGAAAAATGTATATCCACTTTCTTGCCAGGGAGTATGCATAATACTAATGGTGAGGCAAGAAAACAAATAGCCCAAGATAGAAACTATATCCAAACACGACATACTGACCGAAAGAACGAAATAAAAGAAATGAATTTATGATGGCATGGACCTACATGCTACTTTAACAACTGAAACCACATAAAACCAGCCACGCATGAGATCATAAAAAAATCTATCGTTAATGTTAAAACGTGACGTTAAGTACTACTTCACTGCATGAGTTTGATAATATTAGAGCCACCATGGAGCTCATTTTACAATTTGGCAAAGTGGCTTTTACATCTTGTAAGTAGTTAATGAAGCAAATCTGTCTAACACGGCTTATCTAGACAGTTCCACAACTCAGAAAATAGTTCACAAATTGAAATTTCCAAAATGTCAGTTAGTAGACAAACAAATGGTCAAATCAGTTTTTTCTGTCAGAGTTCAGTTTACTGTGGAAAATCATGTTAACTTTTAAAATAGTAGAGTATGCTGCTTTGTCGCTTCATTTAGTACCCAATTGAAATTCTCTAAATTGCTAGAACTTCAGCTGATGTCATGCAATCACAGCTATCTGAAGAGTGTTAGGTGTAGAGGTTTATGAAATTGGACTGTATTTCCAAATGGAATAAGTTTTAGTGAGTGATGTGTTTGATAGAACCCAACAAAAATTGTAGCTTCATGTCTGTGGCAAAAACTCTGTGAAAACCAATGTAAAATTTTATTGAGGATCCAGTTACAACCTTCTCTTCACGCTCACAGTAATGGTCTGAAAAATCCTATTCCTAGCATATTCAGAATTCGACTTAAAATTTAAAGTTGCTAGCGCAACTCAATCAAATTTGCTTTCAAACATCAACAAAATATCACATACAGTATTGGGCAGTACATGAATATAAAAATGCATGATATCCCATCAAGTGCGCCAGTACTTAGAACTACAAATAATAATTACATAAAACTATGACACCAATGCTATTTACAATATGTCGCGCATTTCTACAACACCTAAATTTCTGTGCATACGTCACACTTATATCTATTTACAATCTATCGCACATTTCTATAACACCTAAATTTCTGTGCATACGTCACATTTATATCTCTGTGCACTCTAAAGAATACACATAGCAATCACTTATAAAAAAATCTCGCATATCTTTAACACTGAAATATGTGCAATCACTTTCAAACTGATTGAAACATTAAAAAAGTTCATCATATTAAATCAGTGTATAAAAACATTTTACTTGATAGTCACTAATTGAGAGTCAATAATGGATATTAGTACACCCCCTCATGAACTTAAGTTCATCAAACTGCAAAATTGGTCATCCATTTTGGTTGACATCTGCGTCTCTGCGACCTCCTGACTTCATTCTTCTGAACCACAGTCGGAAATTGTTCACTTTCATCGACACCATCATTCACCAAATTCTGTGAGTCTTCTTCTCTTACTTCATCAACCCTTTCCATCTCCACGCATGACAAGTTTTCACTCTCATCTTCATCATTCAACTTTCGCATTCCTTCGCATCCTTCGTCGTGATCATCTTCACCATGAATGTCTGATACGCTACACTCAGCTGAAATGTCAATATCGGCAAGTTTTAGTGCAGACATCTTGCGAGCACCTTTTCGATCGGTAGTCGATGTTTCTTCTTTAGGAACATGACGATGTCTGAAAAATGTCTGGGAATGTTGTCAACACTAATATTCCATTTTGAGTGGACGTCTGTTACTTTCCCAATCGACCATTCAGAATCGCAACGTGCGTTTGGAGGTTTTACAAAGACCTTGTCGCCTCTTTTGAACTGTGAGTCCATTACGTATCCATTAGCAGATTTCTGCCAGAGCGGAAGATTGATCTTATGATTAAATTTGTAATCAAATGGCGATTTTGAGTTAATTTTGTTGGATACATTCCACCAAAACGTCATTTCGACTGGATCGCCATTGCTTCGGCTGGCCATTCGCTTGATGGTCCTATGATTCCTTTCAACAATGCCGTTGCAATTCGGTCTATGAGCACATCGAAAAATAATTCCTACTCCCCAGTCATCACAAAAATCTTTGAAAGACGAAGAAATGAAGCAACTCCATTATCACACAGAAGTTCGGACGGAGGACTATGTTCAATGAAGATTCGTTTCAATTCATTCGATACTGTGTTGGAAGACTCATCCTTAATACAACGCCAAATAGTATACCGGCCTGGTCCGCAATCAACTACTGACAAATATCTTCTACCTCCATAATGAGTTATGTCACACGCTAGACGTGTCCATACATTATCAACATGCAATGAACCCTGCTCCCACTTGACCGGACTTGGATCAATAGATAAGCAACGTGTACAATTCTTCACTACTGTTGAGACGTCATTACGTGTTACTTCAGGTTCAACAGAACTAACAATAGAAAATGTTCGATCTGCTCCTAAGTGAAATTTGTCATGTATATCTTTAATTCTCTGGATTGGTAAACTATTTGCAACAAGTGCTGTTGGAATACTTTCATCTGGCAGCTTTCTACTTTCGATACATTTAATGCATTCATCCAATCTTTTTTGACACGAGTCAACTTGTCAGCTTTGTTTTTCGATGACTCAACCCACTCAATATTCATCGTCATAAAGTGTTCGACTTTTAGCTCATTGATAATTCTAAACGGCGTTGGATGAGAATTTCTGACAACCCATGGTTTCTTATCCTATTGCTGCTAGTAAGCAACGAACTGATCCATTTAAAAACTGTGGTTGAGTCTGTGAACACGCAGAGAATATTACAACCCCATTTCAACGCTAAGTTCATGCCTTGATAACTGCGTCCAATTCAGCCACATTTATGTGACTAGAGTCATCTTTTTTCCTTAGCCATGATGCGTCTTCGACAATTACATTATCAATTTCTAGAACTACTCCCAGCGCAATACTACTTGCGTCGCACCACAACCGACCCTCTTTTGAATTGGAAACTCCCCAAAGTCCTCTAACTGGATCATCTATCCGAACTTGCTCTAAAATTTGAAATATTACTTTTTGGATATCCTCCGTGACACTATCATTCCATCCCCCAGTGCTACTTTGTCGTTTTACATAGCTGCAAGTTACACGTAGCCAACTAGCTACTGGAAAATGGCTTACCAACTGCCCACAAATCGAAAAAACCTGTCGTTTTGTTAGTGATTCGGAAATTGTAGGTATATTGTTACCCCTCGACCACTCTAAGATTCCCCTGTGATTTTCGTTTACTCGCAACCCAAGAACTCTTGCCCCGTTTAAATCCTCTGAAGGTTTGGTTTTTAATCCATAACTCGACAAATGTTTGGTCACGGCATCGCTATCCACAATATCTGTGTTCACAATTATGTCATCTATATATGAGTCGGTTGCACTTCGAATATCAGAATCTAAAGACAATACCTTGTTCAATATAGATGACATAATACGAGGAGCGGAGCAAAGACCAAACCCAAGTCGAGTCAGAGCATAAACCTTCTGCTTGTACCTTATACACTGCCAACCCCATAACTCTTTTTCTACATGTATCTGAAGGTATGCCTTTTCAAGATCTAAGAGTTTCACATTTGAACCCATCCTTCGCCACAATCGTAAAGTTTCTTGACAAATAGCACTGTCTGCAGTATGACTCGAGAGATATTTGTTTAGGTTTCTGTAGTCTAGAACGGGCCGTACTTTTTTTTTGTGTTCCTGAAACACTGCCATAAGGGGAATAATAGCCTTAGGTTTCTCATTAAATTCCTGTAACCACCCAAGGTTAATCCAATTTTCAATTTCATTGTCAAAAGCCTCTTTAAATTCCTCTTTGACAGCATAAGAGTCAATAGTCCTCTCTATAGTTTTCGGATTCTCAGTGGACCACTTCCATCTAACCAACCACTTCCCAACTTATCTACTATGTCCATTCCGATAATAAAATCAACGTCTTCCAATAAATCCTTCAAGACGATACAACAAGTGAAAATGTCCTTATTAGCTATCTTTACTTTGATATGTTGATATCCAATAATATCAATTTCCCTTCCGTCAACAGTAAAAAATGGACGCTGCAAATCTTATCAATTTATCATCAACAAACTGTCACTAATGATGGACTGGTTACAACCAGAGTCTACTATTCCTACCGTTTTTGTGTTTTTGATTAGTATTGGCGTAGAAGGAAGCGCCCTTACATTTGATCCTGGGAAACTGGTGGCGCAGACAGTTCCCCCGACTTGTTTAAAGGACATCGATTGGCCATATGACCCTTCTTATCGCATTTGAAACATGTGATTTGCGGACAAAAATTAATTGTGTGATTGCCTGAACACTTATAGCATCGCAATTCATTCTTTGATTCTAAATTACCACCTCGAGACGTAATACCATTCTTCTTGTTGTGATAACCACTGCGTCTATCAAATCTATTAACAGCGGCAAAAGCATTCGACTGAACATGAACACGATTTGTCATAAGAATACGCGCTTGGCATACTACAGTAGATAAACTAGCGTCCTTAATTTCAACTGACGACCTTAACTGACTAGAAATATCAATGGGCAATCCACTGATAAAAGCACATCTTAATAATGTATCATTTCCGATACCTGCCAATTTTGATAGTCTTATCAAGTCTGACAAAAATGCATCTACATTTTCACCTGGTAACCAGTTTCTCTGTCTAAACAAATCATAAGCAGAAAAAGCATTCAAAGAGAAAGCATCTATCAACGCACCTTCGATCTTACTAGAATCATTTTTATCGTCATCATTCATGTGCTCATAAACCGAAAATGCAGGACCTTGAAGAAATAAGGGAATCAATTCATGCAACTTACTGAGGTTTTGCAGTTGTGCTACCAGTTTCAACTTTTTCAACCATTCTATCACATCTTCTGTGCCATCATAGTGCTTCAGAATATCTTGTAGCTTTATTGTTGCCATTCGTCGTATGCTGCCGTGATTGCTTGTGGCAAAAACTCTGTGAAAACCAATGTAAAATTTTATTGAGGATCCAGTTACAACCTTCTCGTCACGCTCACAGTAATGGTCTGAAAAATCCTATTCCTAGCATATTCAGAATTCGACTTAAAATTTAAAGTTGCTAGCGCAACTCAATCAAATTTGCTTTCAAACATCAACAAAATATCACATACAGTATTGGGCAGTGCATGAATATAAAAATGCATGATATCCCATCAAGTGCGCCAGTACTTAGAACTACAAATAATAATTACATAAAACTATGACACCAATGCTATTAACAATATGTCGCACATTTCTATAACACCTAAATTTCTGTGCATACGTCACACTTATATCTATTTACAATCTATCGCACATTTCTATAACACCTAAATTTCTGTGCATACGTCACATTTATATCTCTGTGCACTCTAAAGAATACACATAGCAATCACTTATAAAAAAATCTCGCATATCTCTAACACTGAAATATGTGCAATCACTTTCAAACTGATTGAAACATTAAAAAAGTTCATCATATTAAATCAGTGTATAAAAACATTTTACTTGATAGTCACTAATTGAGAGTCAATAATGATATTAGTACAATGTCTACCTTGTGTAGGACTCCATATTGACATATGCAAAGAGGATGGATATCATACACCCGTAGCGGAAGCTAGTGTGATCTTTGTGTATGACAGCGCGCTGGCTAAAGTGGCATATCTATTCATTTCAGTCATAATTATGTCACTAATAGAAACAACTTGCAGAAAACTTGACCAAAGCGGATTACTTACTCTTTCAGGCACTCCTATCTCTCTTTCTGAAAGACGAATATTCATTGTTTCAAATGTAAAACAAGCACTGGTCGTGCAAGACCATGATGCGGTCGCTCATTATGTCAAAAGACTAGAACCTCAATGAATGGTAGAAGTGTTGGCTCAAAGTGGTTTAAAAACAAATCAGTTACTTCATGCACATAGACTGAATAAAACACAATGAAAGAATTTGTTTAAATGGCTATTCTATAACAACACATACAGCTTCACATTTAAAGTTCTCAGCTGTGGAAAATCCAACATTAACAATTCGGCATCAAGAAGTAAATGATGCACGTGGAAAATGTACTATATTGATCAAAGTTGAATGTAGATGCAATGAATAAATATAATTTTCATCAATTAAAATTGGGAATATTTTAACTTTTCATAAATACCTGGAATTATCTTTGTTTATAAATAGAATTTAGATCACTGTAAATTTCTTCAGTGAAAATGTGTCAAGTTTGCATCATCAGGAAGTGCATGCAGCATATGAAAAAAAGGGAATGAGGCATGATTGTTGAAATATGTGGATTCCCATGGCCGCTCCAATGCAATGTTAAATTATATACATTGCATTTATATTCCGCATATTGCATGTCACTGTGCGTACCACTAATATACAGTATTTTAAAGTCACCATGGCCCGACGGTTTTTTTTTGAAGATCATTTAGAGCGTAGAGTGGGCACATTCTTGCAAAGACTAGAAGGTGAACAAAGTTAGAGAGTGAAAGTTTTCACGGCCTCGCGGTTCTTTAAACGGCTGCATGAAACTGGCCTCTTCTCCTTCTAACTATTGCATGGGGTCAGATAATGGTAACAACGAATTATTTCCATAAACTTATCAACGAAAGATTCTCGTTTTTTGAATATTGCCAATAATTGGTCTAGAGGAAACAAGCATTGTAAAAATTGGCATAAATGCTGCCATCGATGTTAGGGAAGCATGAGAGTTAGCGCATATCTTGGAAACATTTGTCTCTGTAATACTCAGCGGTTGATAATGAACTCACACCACGCAGTTAAGCCATGGAATACCATTAACTTCGATAAATGTTTCGAAGGTCATAACGTCAAATCCTAAGCATGACTTTTTCCTGACACTTAACACGATTCTACATGTCTTAACGTGTCATGCGAAGAAATGCACAAAGACGTACGATCGGACATGATCGGACACGAATCGGACATTGTTGCGTCAGATCTTTTGTCATATACGATCGTAGATGTCTTTTCATAGTATGACTGACACGATCTTGCTTAACTCTGATCGGACATGACTTTGCACGATCGTGTCAGACTTTGAAAGTCTTTGCAAGACGTTTCCTCTAGTTCCGTAATTACGCGTGAACCAAGCGTGAGATGTCACCTAGTGTATCTCGATAATGTTGGGCCCTCCGATCATTATTAAAAAAATTAGCACACAAACTTCTCTGTAGAACTTGACATCGTCTGTGCCTCTTTGCTGCGTGATCCGGTTGACAACAGTCACTGAAACTGCAAAATTTGGCGTGTTTAATGTTGAACTGGCTGCTCATTGTTCGATTTCTATGATATTATGTCAGCAGATTGCTCCACTTCATGAGCATTACATGTTGCAATGCTTCCTTTCTAGTCAAACAGAGGAAGAGACGACCTGTCTAATTCTGTGACTGACAGAGTTCGCTGAAACGGATACACTTGCATCTGGCTGCATCAGTATGATCATGTCAACTACTGTAAATCACACTATAAATTCATTCCTATTGCAAAACAAGCAAAATTGATTAACATGCTACTTAATAGTTGGATAATAAGTAACTCAAAATACTTTTATTTCTACTGTAAGATATGAATATCCAACATGCTTGGATGAGATGCTTTGCCTCGGTATCCATTCTGACAAAATTGTTCTTGATATCAAATAGCTTCTTGTACTTGCATTTACATAGAGATACTTTTGTATTCCAGATGTACAACACTCCTGCGAATATCCTGGTGCCGAGATAAAGTTACTCTTACAATGGAAGCTTATCTCCTTTACTGGATAGTGCAACGCCGATGATTTCAATAGTACACTTCACCGCAAAGATATAAAATCACTTTGGCCGAGACTCATTCCTTCACTTAGTTATCATTGGATGCTATTTGTTCTCGACATGAAATAAGAAAATCTTCATTCAGTATCTACCTCTACATCACGCAGAGTTTGTGGAAGAGATGCCTGCCACGGAACAGTCATCATATGCAGCTCCTTCATTCACTTTCTTCTCAGAGTAGCTGTGCATCAAACATTTAATAAATCGGAGATTGGATCAAGTACAACGACAGATCAGGTCGATGATTTTGAATGTCGTGACTCGTGAGGTCAACGAAATAGTGAGTCATTAATTCAATGCTCTTCTTGCAAGGCTTATCGTTTCTGTAATCAACTTTTGCAATTCACAACATCTTCGGCGAAAAATGCAACTAAAATTCTTCCTGTATTAATGTGATTACTTTATTGAATGTTTATCTAAAAATACTTTAGATTACTTTTGTTAAGTCAAGAAATAAAGTGCACTCCCAGTAATTTATCCGTGAAAGTTCAATGCTAAAAGTACCCTGTGGGAACGAATCTTGCGAAAAACTGGCGAATGTCAGCTGCAGAATATCATGCTAAAGTTCAGTCATATTTGCGGGATATTCGCTGGTGAAGTTCGCCGGCGACAATTCGCGCTCTATATGTCACCTTTTACTTTTGACTTTCTCTCTTATTTTCTTTAGTAATCCGCCTCTACAGCCGAGGTTCTATTCTCTCCCTCACCTCCTCACTATCCCCCACATATGGCTAATCTATCTAAGAAATAAGTGCAGACTATCATTCTTTGATAATGATAAGAATATAGAGAATCCGCATATATCAATTTTCATAACATCTCTTGACATTCAATAATTTACAACAATGATAAATATTTGAATAATATCATAGCATTTACTGCGACATTTATGGAAGATAAATACTCTTTTAGGTTAAGCCTTCGTGAATTAAAAAAGATCCCTTTTTATCAGATCAGACTGAGTATACAATATATTTTCCATGTGAAGGTAATATACGAACAGTACTACTTACCAACTAATTAGTTGCTACAATATCCACGATTTCGCCGGTTGGCGAAAAATCAGCTCGCATTAGTAACCAAAATATCTACCAAACCAATTATAGCAACTTTTTTCGCCACCTGTCGTTTTTTAATTTTACACATGTTTTTGGATAAATTATGACCATTTTCACATGCGGAGATTAAGTTTTTACACGAAAATGAACCTTTAAAAAAATTTATCCACAAAATCGCTACCTCGCCAGATAATCTGTTGATATTAGCAAGATGCGTTTCCCACAGG